>SKCR01032184.1:0-171389 GCA_019454045.1 Zanthoxylum bungeanum
GATCTACCCATTTAACTTGCATCAAATCTACTTACTTCTTAGTAAGACCACTTTGGTAAGCAAATTCTATTATATAGGCATGGTTGCTTACAAGACAAAAGCTAGCTTCTAGATGTTCTTGTAGGAAATTCTTCAATTATTTCATTAAGGGTAATTCTGTCTTTTGGATTAGTTTGGGTGCTTGTAAGGGGTACAACCTTTCTGGGGGGTTGCACCCCATCCAAAGGGTGCCCTATTGGCACCCTTCCATGCCTTATATAAGAAGGCTTGATATCCAAAATATGGAATGGAAATATATCCGAATTTCTGAAAACAGAGACATTTGTTTTTTCCTTTGTTTTGAGAGAGAGTTTCACCATCTTCCTAGTTTGTATACTTGTCAAGGAGTGCTCCTTGGACAAGAAGTATCCAAGTTATCCTGGGAGGACATTGGCCATTGCGAATCCGTAAAGCACCTGTGACGGGGCCAATAAGTTCTTAAGGACATAGATCTTCTCGACTTGGATTGTTTTTTGTAATCTCAATTTCCAGGTTTTATCTTCAAGTTTTCTCTGGTTTTAGGGTTTCTTGCATCTAGATCTTCTTTTGGTAATTGATCTGTTTGATTTGCACGTTATATTACTGTTTAATGACACATAATTTACAACAATCTTAAGAACTTATTGCTCTAGTGTTATTAGATAGTAATTCGCATGTTAGGGTTTGTTTATTTTCTGTAAAATACGAACTGTGCATGAAAAACCCGTAGGGCGTTCGAACGCCCGACGCACGCGAAGGCATAAATCTGAAAATTCGTAAGAACGTTCGAACGAGTCTTCAAACGCAACTCGAACGCAAGCCTTCTGCCTCAGAACGTTCGAACGCGTCCTGAACGCTATACGAACGTGAACTCTCTGGAATCATTCCATTCAAACGCGTTCTCGAACGCAACACGAACGTGAACTCTCTGGAAACACTTCGTTCGAACGCGTTATCAAACGCAACACGAACGCACTCACACTAGACAGTCCCGTGCGAACGTAGATACGAACGTGACACTAACGATTTTGTCCTGGAATTATCATAAAAGCAAACTTTAATTAATATTAACTTGGTTAGTCATATACTGTAAACACATTAATCTTGGTAGTATGGATTTAAGTTATTATTAAGTTGATCAATTATCACAAGCATACACATAGTGATAAAGTTGAAATTGATTGGTTGTTGCATAATTGGTTGAGAATTTAAAGTGTAACTTTGCACAGGTAATTCCATCCAATCTTGATTGACATTTATATATCTACACTTATCGTATTAATTGTTCTATTGGAAAATTGAAATATTGAGTTTGAATTGCTAAGAGGTTCTATTGAGAAGTAGTTAAAGGATATTCCTTATTTACTTTTCATAAGAAATCTTGGTTGGAAATTCAAGGACTTGTGTTTATTGGTACTACTGTCCAATAGAACAACAAGTGGATATTTCGTATATCACTTTGAACAAGGTCATTCGTTGATCGTTGTGCAATTTGTCTTTCGTGGACTAATTGACCCTGTTGATTTTCCAGTTACATATGGCTAGCGGAATATCACGGTACGGTCTCTCACGGGAGAGAAAAACCGGAGAACTTTGGTGGGGCAAACTTCAAACAGTGGCAGAGCAAAATGCTGTTCTACCTGAAACTCTCCAGTTGGCTAAATTCCTCAAAGATTCTCCGGGTCCTGTGGAGGGAGAATCTGAATTGGCCAAGGAAGAGAGAGCGAGAACAGACTTGGATGTCTGGAGACTTCTTATGCAAGAACTACCTTTTGGTTGGTCTTGACAATACCCTGTATAATGTGTACCAAGGCATGACTTCTGCGAAGGTTCTCTGGGAATCTCTCGAGAAGAAGTACAAAACCGAAGTTGTCGGACAAAAGAAATTTGTCGTGGGTAGGTTCCTGGACTACAAGATGGTAGTTTCAAGGACGGTGATGTCTCAGTTGGGTGAACAACAATAGATCATTCATGAAATACTGGATGAAGGAATGAAACTCTGTGAGACGTTTCAAGTTGCCACCATAATTGAAAAGTTGCATCCATCATGGGAGAACTTCAGGAGCTATCTGCAACACAGAAAGAAGCAGATGAGCCTTGAAGACCTTGGAGTTCGATTGAGAATCGAACAGGACAACATGATGTCCGAGAAGGCCAGCTACAAGACTATGGAGTCTAAGGCCAACATCTTTGAGGATGTAAAGGGTAGCAAGAAAAGAAGGAACAGTGAAGCTGATTCTTCCCAAGCGAACAAGAAGTTCAATGAGAAGTGCTACAACTGTGAAAAGAGCGGTCATATGACAAAGGACTGCAGAAACAAGATATCTCAGGACAATGGCAGGATAAATGAGGCTTATGTCACTGAAGATGAGCAGTTAACTGATGAGATTTCAGAAATGAATCTCTCAACAGTGGTAACTGAAGCCAACTTGGTTGGGAATCCGAGAGAATGATGGGTAGACTCTGGGGCTACTCGTCATATCTGTGCTGATAGCAAGATGTTTTCCTCGTATGGGAAACTCGTCCACCTCTAGAGTGGTTGGACAAGGCACAGTAGTTCTGAAAATGATATCCGGAACGGAGCTTACATATAATAATGTTTGCATGTTCCAGATATTGGGAAGAACTCGGTCTCGGGTTTGTATTTGTTTCTGACAAGATTGTATTGACCAGAAATGATGTCTATGTAGGAAAATGATACCTCGCTGAGGGTCTTTTCAATGACTGTCAATTGTGCTATTAATAAAGCTGAAACTTCTGCTTATATTATTGAGTCACAAAATGTATGGCATGGGAGGTTAGGACATGTGAATTATGATATATTAATTAACATGGACCTTATACCTAAATTTGCATTGATAGCCAACATGAGTGTGAGGCATGTGTTGAAGCAAAAATACATAGAACATCATAGAACGAAGTTCTGAACCCTTGGAACTTGTAAACATTGACGTATGTGACATGAATTTTGTGCAAACAAGAGGCGCTGTAAAAAGTACGTTGTCACTTTTATCGATGAAAGCACAAGATTCAGTTAAGTGTATTTGCTGAGGAGCATAGCTGAAGCTATTGAGAGCTTTATACACTGAGAGCGAAGTTGAAAATCAACTTGGCAAGAAAATCATAAGAATCAGGAGTGATAGAGGTGGTGAATACGTTTCACCATTCGGTGAATATTGTTCTGTGCACGGAATTATTCACGAAACCACTGCTCCTTATTCTCCTCAACAGAACGGAATTGCGGAGCGCAAAAACCGAACGTTGAAGGAAATGATGAATGCCATGTTGACAAGTTCGGGTCTGCCCCAGAACTTGTGGGGGGAAGCCTTGCTTTCCGCGAACTACGTTCTGAACAAGCTTCCTCTCAGAAGACTAGACAAGACACCATATGAATTGTAGAAAGGTTTCGTACCTTCCTACAAATACCTCAAAGTGTGGGGGTGTCTTGCCAAAGTAATGGTTCCTAAACCTAAGAAGGTGGAATAGTACCCAAAACTGCAACAATAATGCATATCGATTCTTGGCACACAAAAATGAGATTCCTGACATCAATCCAAATGTGATGATTGAGTCAAGGAATGCAATAATTTTGAAGAGACATTTCCTTGTAAGGAAAGAAAAAGAAGAGAGTCTCTCAAAAGATCTGTTGATACTGTCAATGACAGTGATCAGGTTGACCAAGAGTCAAATCAACATGGAAATGTTGAGGCAAATGGACCTAGACGTCGTCTAAGTCATTTGGACCCGATTTTCTGACATATTTGTTAGAAAATGAGCCTCAAAGCTATAAAGAAGCAATGTCTTCTATAGAGGCACCTCTTTGGAAAGAGGCGATAAACAGTGAGATTGATTCAATCCTATAGAACCATACTTGGGAGTTGGTTGATCTTCCACCAGGTTGTAAGCCACTGGGCTACAAATGGAAAGATGAAAATGGATGAATCAATAGATAAGTACAAGGCAAGGTTTGTCATAAAAGATTATAGACAGAAAGAAGGCCTTGTTTACTTTGACACATATCCACCAGTGATTCGTATCACATCAGTAGAATGCTTATAGCTATAGCAGCTATATTTGGTCTTGAAATACATCAAAAAGGATGTAAAGACGTCATTCTTGAATGGTGAATGGTGAATTGACTGAAGAGACTTACATGGAACAACCAGAAGGGTTTAATGTTCCTGGATAAGAACAGAAGGTGTGTAAACTTGTAAAATCCTTGTACGGATTAAAACAAGCACCTAGACAATGACATGAGAACATTGACAAAGAGATGTTGTCAAGTGGGTTTAAAACCGATGAGTGTGATAAGTGTATATACACCAAATCAACTCTAGAATGATATGTCATTGTATGTCTCTATATAGACGATATGCTGATAATTGGTAATAATCATGAGTTGATTCATTTACCAAGAAAGTGTTAACCAGCAAATTTGATATGAAAGATTTGGGAGTAGCTAACCTAACTCTTCCTCTATCAAAGAATACTGGCTTAAGCATATCGCAATTAGAGTATTCAAAGATCATCGGAAGTATGATGTATCTCACGAATTGCACACGAACTGATATTGCTCAAGCTGTGAATAGGCTTAGCAGATATACTAGCAATCCAGGACATAACCACTGGAAAGTCATAGTAAGTGTTTTGAGGTATAAGAAACTTCAAAATATGGGCTACATTACGAGAGATATCCTGCTGTTCTAGAGGGAAACAGCGATGCTGACTGGATATCTGATACAGTGGATTCCAAATCTACGGTTGGATTTGTTTTCACACTGGTAATGCAGCCGTGTCATGGAAATCCTCGAGGCAAACATGTGTTGCCCGGCCGGTCTACTATGGAATCTGAGTTCATAGCATTAGACAAAACAACGGAAGAAGCAGAATGGCTTAGAAACTTCCTGGAGGATATTCCTAGTTGGGCCAAACCGGTGCCAACGATTAGCATACATTGTGAAGCCAATCGGCTATTGGGAGAGCCCAAAATACAATGTATAATGGTAAGTCTCGACACATACGTCGGAGACATAATACCATGCGTCAACTACTCTCAAGTGGCATAATAACGATCGATTATGTCATCGGTCGAAGAAAACCTAGCGGATCCACTAACTAAAGGTTTACCTCGAGAGCAAGTTGAGAAGTCATCGAGGGGAATGGGCTTGAAGCCTATAATCTAAGAATTGTCACTGTGGAAACCCAACCTAGTTGACTGGAGATCCCAAGATCTAGGTTCAAAAGGGACAACAGAAACTTTGTGCAATTCAAAACAAGCACTGAAGAGTTTCGTACTCTTTCCCATTCCGATAAGATAATGACGCTGAGTGCTGTCTGTCATTGGTTAGGATAAGCTAAGGCTTTTAATGATCACTATATTAGGAGATGAGTCCTAATGGGGGTAACGACAGATTACCTCTTCATAGCAGATCACCTATTTCAAGTAAGAAGTGAGGCCGCTTCCATGGGAACCTTTAAAGGCGGGTTACCCTAAAGTGCTTGATGAAACCAGGACCGTTGTTCAGGGCCAAATTGAACACAACCGTAGAACGGGAAAATGGGTCGAATTAAAGCTGTGTGTTGGCAATTGTCTTGGTTTACACCAACGGCAGAACAGTTCAAGACTATGGGTCACTGGTTTGCCTAGTAAATCTGATTGTCACTCACTAGGAAAGGTTCAAGGCGAAAGCTACCTATTTCGATGCAGCTTTAGTTCATGGTAACTCTCTCAAGTGTCTCTATGAATATTTGAAGAATTGTGGGGGATTGTAGGAAATTCTTCAATTATTTCATTAAGGGTAATTCTGTCTTTTGGATTAGTTTGGGTGCTTGTAAGGGGTACAACCCTTTGGGGGGTTGCACCCCATCCCAAAGGGTGCCCTATTGGCACCCTTCCATGCCTTATATAAGAAGGCTTGATATCCAAAATATGGAATGGAAATATATCCGAATTTCTGAAAACAGAGACATTTGTTTTTCCTTTGTTTTGAGAGAGAGTTTCACCATCTTCCTAGTTTGTATACTTGTCAAGGAGTGCTCCTTGGACAAGAAGTATCCAAGTTATCCTGGGAGGACATTGGCCAATTGCGAATCCGTAAAGCACCTGTGACGGGACCAATAAGTTCTTAAGGACAGAGATCTTCTCGACTTGGATTGTTTTTTGTAATCTCAATTTCCAGGTTTTATCTTCAAGTTTTCTGGTTTTAGGGTTTCTTGCATCTAGATCTTCTTTTGGTAATTGATCTGTTTGATTTACATGTTATATTACTGTTTAATGACACATAATTTACAACAGTTCTTTGCCTGAACATATAGAGGAAGCAATGTGTTGAAGAAAAGACTATTATTTCTGCAAAAAATAGAACAACATAAAAAATCAACACAAAAATTGGAAATCTACCACTGAAAAGTGGATCTCCATAAGTAAATCTGGGAACAAAATCACTCAAAAACTAAAAAAGAAAAAGAGAGGCTGCTAGTGAACCAACCGAAGAAAACTCCACCGGCGCACCAGACAAAGAAGCAAAGATAGAGAAGGAAAAGAAAAATAATGGGAGGGGGGGAGATGAGACGAGAAAATGAGAAGAAAATGATGAAAAATAAAGGAAGAGAAAGAGAAAATGATGGGGGAAAAATTAAAGGGGGATGAGAGAGCAGAGAAAAAAACGAGGGTAAGATGAAATGCGAGTAGGGGGCAGGGGGTCGGGGGTGATTAAAGGAAAATTTACTGCCGCCACCATAAAGGTTGTGGTGACGGCAGGCTGAAGCAAGGTGAAATTTAGGGTAACAGGAAAAAAAAAGTTGAATCTACTTCTCTTTATAACAAAACGTTACAATATTATTTTTTCAAAGATAAAAGAATGCGGAAGTTTAAATATTTTTTTATTTGTTTATCTTCAAAATCAACTACTATGCCAGTAGGGGTGTTCACGGGTCGGGTCGGGTCGGGTTTTTCGATTTTTTTTGGACCCGATCGGGTCGGGTCATTCGGGTCATTTGACCCGAAACCCGAATTTTAAGAAGCTAACCCGCGCGGGTCGGGTTGTAACGGGTCGGGTCAAAAAACCTCGGGTCGGGTCGGGTCAACATAGTATATTTTAAATATATATATATATTTTATTGATACAAATTTTACAAGAATCGCGTGTAGCTGCACTGGCAAATGCATTGGTTTATAACCCCTTAATCTTAGGTTCGAATCCCCTCATCAGCATTTTTTATTTTAAACAAAATTTGAAAATCTGGGCATGCTAAGGTTCGAACTTGGCCTCATTAATGACCAGGCATTACTTTGCCATTCCATCCACAATTATTCTATTTAAACTTGTATCATTACAAATATATATTACAATTATGTCGGGTCGGGTCAGACCCGAATTTTTTGACCTAAACCCGTGACCCGATCCGAAATTTCGGATCGGATCGGGTCGGGTCGAAATTTTGCAAATTTTTTTATTGAACCCGCACGGTCGGATCGGGTCACGTCGGGTCGGGTCGGGTTGCGGGTTGACCCGACCCTATGAACACCCCTATATGCCAGTATGCCCTTGGAGGCAGCACTAAAATATTATTAAATAGCTATTAAATTTATAACATCATATCTTGTATTTTACTGAGATAATATATATATATATATATATATATATATATATATATAATAGCATTAATTTTTGTTATTATCACATTAAAAATTTAAAGATATTTAAAATAAAAAACAAAAACCGATCAGCAACCTGACTGTATAAAACCAATTCAAATTGTACGAATAGACATATAAGAGGAAATTAAAAATAACAGTGGCATTCAAACAAAATTAACAAATCTAAGGGATTATAGTAAAAAAGACAAAGAAGTTAGGGGGCATTAATTAAACCGAAATTGGGGGATATGTAGATTTTGTCCGGAGGAATCTAGTCTCTAATTTTTTTCATAATTAATTATTAAATCTATAATTTTCATAATTATCTATTAAGTCTTTGTTGTTCTTCGATTCGATTTTCAAACCATTCGGTTTGGGAATTTGGAACCATTCGACTTTTATCAAATTTCAGCTTGATTTGATTCGGTTTGATATTTGATTTGATTTAGTTCAGTTTGATAATTTGGTTCTACTCGATTATATTTGGATATTATAGCTAGTTTTATCAAACATAAAGTAACATGATATATTAATTTACGATATCCAATGTGTTATTTTAAGATGTCATACATTTGTGAAGAACCATGCATGCAAGTACTTATATATACACATACATATATACATCCAACCAAACTACATGTAAAAGTGCTTAGAGGCTAATAAATAGACTACATCCAACCAAACTGAAAGCGGAGCAGGTAAAATCCGACTACCCCAGCTCTTATAAGAAATGCAACATGGGCTCGAATTCATGACTTGAAAACCAAGTCCTAAATCTTTTGCCACCAAGATGTTAAGGTTGGTGCTCAAAGCGCCAATCGACCATGCATCTCAACATACAATTTATACATAGTACATACTTATAACATACTACCATCTTACTCATCGAATTTGAACTAGACATAACTGAACTTTTATATCAAAGAGAAATATCTCCACCAAATAAGGAGACCAACTGTGCAGGGTCCAAATTCTAAAATCACACTATAATAGAATAACAACTGCATATAGTCTCGTAGGGCGAGCTATATGCAAAAGGTAGAATTTCTATATCTGAAATCGTACAACTTTAAAAGAAACTCTGAAAACTATATAGGTTTGTGAAACAAGAAATCCCATATGTTAGAAAATATTCAGGCCAGCTGGGAGTAAAACTTAATTCAAAACGTGTGATGGTATAAAAGATCAAGTAGTGTCAAAATCCTCTACATGAAATTTCAATTTGGTAATCTGGTGGAAATCAATTCTTTTATAAAAGTAAACTATTATGCACAAGGATTATCATGAAAATCCCCATAATTGATAAAATCAATTCGAAATCAACAGATTCCATAACTAGTGAAATCAAAACTCATGTACTCTATAAAACTGTAAAACTCTTGTATAAACTTTTGAATTTTTATATAGTTAGAAATCACATAAAACTTTCTAAATCATTTTATCTAAAAACTTTAAAAGTTATTGTAATAACTTGGTGATCAAGGGTATTACGTTTCGCCGTCCCCCTAAGCATCTGTATGAAATCCTCTGAGTTTCTCTTAAAACTATTTCTCTTGAAAAATCGTTTATAAACCATCATTTTGGAAATAATGTCTCTGAGTATCTGTAGAAAACCTTACGCATATGGGTGTTACGTATCGTCGTCCCCCCATACGCCTAACTAGTGGTCTTGGGGCATTACGTATCATCGTCCCTCAAGCCACTGAACTAGAGCCAGGTGTGAAAATCCATGCCATTAAGGCGTTACGTATTGCCGTCCCCCAATGCATGCCACTGTCATGTCCCTGAATCTAAGGTCTAGGGGCGTTACGTATCGCCATCCCTCTAGCCCCGAAATCTGGTAGTCTTGGGACATTACGTATTTCCGTCCCCAAGCCACTGAAACTAGGATCTAGGGGCGTTACGTATCGCAGTCCCCCTAATCTTGCTCTACATATGCACATGTCATATTCGTCAATTCCGTATCTGTACTAAGTTACAACTGAGGTGAGTTTTTCCCTCATGCCTCCAAAAACCATAAAATCATGATTTAAAAGTCACAACTTTCTAAAATATTTCTCAAATCATTCTTATTTATAAAACAACTGGAAATAAAATTGGCCAACGTCCTATGTGTTGAAAAGTAAGTCTTGAATCAAATCAATTAAGTAAAATCAACTTTTAAAAGAAAAATCCACTCACTGTAACTAGGATCCAGGGGCATTACGTATCGCCGTTCCCCTGGTCGTGGATCTGTATCTATCCATGTGTATTGTGTCTCCCTGGGTATGCAAAATGCATAGGCATCATCATAGCAACCATATGATCGTGTAAGTCATGTGATGCAATGCAATGCTATTATCCATATACACAACAACAAGTCAACTAGAGTCAATTACGAGCTGGTGACATCTCACTCATCCAATACATATAAAGTGGACCCGTACCATATTTCAACAAACGCATCCATATGAAAAATGCCCGCTCATGTCATCAAACATATCAATACATTTCATACAACTGGATCCACACTCAGACCAAAACTAAACTGAAGTCTGGAAAACTTCGTTAAGACTCTTTACAAAACTTTTACATCTCGAGTACTGAAAACGTGTTCTACTTGAAGATATACTTAACTATGAAAATGTAACGATAACCGATGCTAAACTTTTCATGCTGGCACTAGCTTGCTATCTAGAAACTTGACACTATACATACTTTTAGACAATCTATTTCTATACATGCTCTTTATGAATCTCATTGTATGTACCTCTCAGAACTCTCATTTCATGCTTTCTAAAACTCCATAACTATTATTACTTATTTTTATGATCCTTCAATCGATACACATATCTAAACACACAATCAGCCATCGTACCTTGTCTATCTATGACGAGTTCACAGTGAGGTACTTACATGTGGTCCATGCTATTGGGGTTTTCTCAAAGGCATGGGCGAAAGCGCGGTTGGGGCAAAATCATAACTTTAAAAACTTTTAAACTTACCAAATAAATTATTCAATATCCAATATGAATAATTCATTCATATTTCACCTAAACATGTTATACTTGTTATCAAATAATAATTTCAATAATTTAGAAAATATAGCGAATCTTTTACGAAAACATTTTTTCGCGAAATGACATAAAACATATTTTTGCCCGAACTGACCAACCAATACACATGGGGGTTGCCCAGGTCAGCCCCAATAGTACTTGGACAGTTCATGGGCTGCCTGAACCGTGAACAATTCATTGTTTGGACAGCCGTTACTCGGGAAGCCCGAAACTCACCCGGTAATGTCATTTTTCAGCGTTTTCGCATGTTTTCACTCTGAAACACTTTCCGGCAATTATTCCAATGCCCAAAACACATCCAATATATTTAAATAATATATTTTTCATCAAAAAAGTTCCAGAATTTCCAGATCTGATCTGGATGTCAAAAATATCATTTTTCATGCTTTAAATCCAATTTTCTCAACATTAATCATATTAATATTTTCACCAATGAAAGCCACCACCAATGAAGAACTCAAGAATAATTTTAGGAGTTATAAGAGTGTTCATAACACTCTAGAATGGAAACAAGTCATCAAATGATAAAATTGAACTAATATTACACTAATATTATTCCATCTAACTTCACACATGCATCTAGCCTCCAAGTCCATCCTCCAAATCAATAAGCCCCAAAATCCAAGAAATAAAGAAATAAAGAAACCCTATAACTATTCTAGATGCTCAAGAATAAGAAACAAGCTTTCTAAGTTTAAGAATATTGAAGATTACCTCAAAATCTCCTAATTTCCTTAAACTTTCTTCTTGATTTCTTCACTTTCTCTTCAAGCTTCTTCAAGAAAATTTGGGAGCTCTTCTAACATGGAGGTTTTGGCCATGGAGCAACAAGTGAAAGATAAAGAAAAAATTTTCACTTTAAATACCTAGGGTGGCCGAAATTGGAAGGGTATTTTGGTCAATTTGGTTCATTTAATTAAAGCATAAGGTTACTTGTTTAATTTGAACACTTCAAGCTTTAAAAATCATGTCATTTGTTACCAATAATAAATAAACATATGTAATAACAATTATTACAAATAGATATTAATCTAATTAAACATAAAGTTAAAGTAGACAAATTCAAATTGAATACTTCAACATTTAAGTTTAATATTATTAGTAACCAATAATAATTAAACATATTACATAACAATTATGAAATATTGATATTATTTAATTATCTAAATATTTAATATTTAAATATCTAAATAATTAATTAATTATTAATATATATGTATTTTTATTTACACTAAATAACAAAATACATATATTAATGACATGTGTCAAAATCTCATTTGACAATTAATTAATATGTATCAAATCAAATTTTGTATCAAATACAAATACATATTAATTATTAATTGACCAAAATCCCCTAATGCATGTATTTTCATTTAACCGATTAAACGATTCGAATTAACTTATTTAATTCGATAAAGTATTATGAATAATTTGTATTATTCATAACGTGTTACCCAAGTGCTCAACGAGTACACTTCATATTGTGAGACTCTCTAAGTTTAGGTTTATCCGTCATAGAATCAAATTTCGTGTCCATAATTCACCCACTCGTAAATTATGACGACCACAGATAATCTTGCTAAAATATTCAAGTCGAGGTCATTGCATAGGTATAATCCATCTGTCACAGGCTATCAATATTATACCGGGGATATAAATAAGAACGTCAAATCCCTAAGGTATAATATAGTCGACTTTCAAATTTATGATATCTAAATAACATTCGGAACTCGCTTCCGAAGTATACCACAGCCATGGATTTACTAGATCGCAAATACGTATATGATACATATTCCTTGTACACAAGACTGGCATATTCTATTTGATACTCACAGGATATCATGAGCATCGGTCCACACCCAACGAGCAGACATAGGTCTGATCTAAATAGATCGGTGACATGACTGTCATCAAAGTGTGGATGATGAATCATATATCTACAGTGGTATCGCAAGTCAAAGGACCACTATGCTACTCGACTCGATAAGATTCCTATTGACGTTGGTATACCATCTATTAGGAAATCTTTGGTGAGTCGTTCAGTTTTTATCAAATAAACACCTACACGTCCGAGTCTCCCAAGACTCATGATTCATTGGGATAAACCATCAGACCATGTCTCGATATACGACATGTACTGGTCTCAGTGAATTTCACTAACCGACCAGTGTCAGTAAATCTTGACCAGAAACTTTATTTGAGAATATACAACTTATAGTTGTTGGGGGCAAATGTCGAATCCCTAGGGTCGGATCAGTGCCCCGAGCAGCAGAAATAGGTCTAACCTATGGATATCAAGCATGGGTGTAATTTTAAATAATTTAATAAAATACTATATTTCATTACGAGTGTATAGGAAAAAACCGGGGTTGAATCGGAGTTCGGAAACTCCAGAATGAAGCAAAACAAAATCAGTGTGCGTAGCGCGTATCGGGTGCGCTACAGTGCGCGCACGCACTGTTCTCGCTACAGTAAGGCTGTTTTTTTCATTTCTTTCTTTCCTTCAGCTCACTTTCCAGTGAGATTCTGGTCTTCCTTAAACACTTCAAAAATATCCAAAATTAATTTTTAACAACCAACATCTACATATGTTATAGAATAAAATTCAAGTTTTTCAAAATATCGAATATTTTTACAAAAACATAAATTTATTCTAAATATGTATTTGCGTAAATTTCGAATCCAATATATAAAACAAATTAGAATCCCAATAAGAAATGTCTCGTGAATAATTCTAGGTCACTCAATTGTGGTCAAGTGATTCTAGAGTATGAGCGAAGTTGCTTATAATTATTTATTAATATATTATTACTGTTGAATTTTTTTGAATCAATCTACATGCCTTAAATGGTTTTGGACTTATGATATCCTCATTATGCGTACGAAATCTGAAATCATAAGATGAAAGCAGTCAAAGCACATCATAGGAGTTAAAATGGCAATTGGGTTTCCATATAATTTGAAAACATAAGCTTGTGGGCTACTGGGTTTCCAATTGAGTTGTTCTTGCATGCGCTCAAATGGCAAGTAATTGGGTTTCCATATAATTTGAAAACATAAGCTTGTGGGCTACTGGAATTATTAAGCTATTGGTAACTTTTTGACTGTTCCATATAATTTGAAAACATAAGCTTGATGCCCAAGGCCTTTGCTTTGTCCCTGAGTAATAAGTATAAACGTTTACGATGTTCCTATTGATTATTTGGCCTTGCAACGACAGCAGCTTCGAGAACTGCTAGATGACTGAACAATATTGTTGATTTGTTTCTAACTTTCTACCTCAATTGTGCTTAAATTTTCTCCCCCAAAAATTATAATATCTTTCAAAATTACAACAGATTCTGGCTATTGTATTATAGAGCCATTAGAAGTTCTTAAATTGCTAATTATTTTCACAAATATTTTAAACAAATAGCTAATAATTTACAAAAATTGAACCGCCAATCTGCACCTTTCAAATCGTTAAATCGTCAATCCGAACCGTTGCAGTTTTATTTAGGAAATTTGCAATTTCGGTTTCTAATTTCCTAAACCACAACCCGAGCGGTTTGAACAAAAAATAAAAAAACCGACCCGAACCGCACCGCGAACACTCCTAATCCAATACCTATAGGTATCGTATTGTGAGAATCAATATTCTCTACACACAACTATGCACATCTCTTTTCTTTAGCTTTATAATTTATCTTTAACTATTCACAACAATTGTAAGTAATTGATTAGAAAAATGTGTCAAACACATTACCTCTAAAGGTCACTAAAGCCAAGAAACGTCATTGTCGGATAAATAAATACTTAACAGGGTTTTCTTATTGCCAGTCAAGAATCTCGAGACATGAACTAATTCACTTCAATTCTTACTGCACAAGAAACTATTCTCTCTAAAGAATTATATCCTAAAACAGATATATATTTAGATTACCTATCATGACTTGGTAACTAAGTCACTAACCATCTTAATTTTTCAAGAAAATCGGGACAACAGTTCCCGATGGTTTAGACTAATCTAACAATATCCAAGCCTATTATTAATCTAGAACCTATTCTAGAAAACTACAACCATAAGGAAAATCAGAATATATATATATTATATATAAATATGCATGTAGTGGATTAAAAGTTTAAAACGTGTTTTTGCCCGAACCGACCAACCAATACACATGGGAGTTGTCCAGGTCATCCCCAATAGTACTTGGGCAGTTCATGAGATGCCCAAACAATGAACAATTCACTGTTTAGACAGCTGTTACCCAGTAAGCCCGAAACTCACAGGTAACGCCGTTTTTCACCGTTTTCGCATGTTTTCACTCTGAAACACTTTCCGAAAATTATTCCAATGCGCAATACACATCCAATATATTTAAATAACATATTTTTCATTACCAAAATTCTAGAATTTTCAGATCTGATCTGGTGCCAAAAATATCATTTTTCATGCTTTAAATCTAATTTCCTCAAGATTAATCATATTAATATTTACGCCAATGAAATCCTTTGGGATTTATGTCCTAGAGCTTTATGTATTGTAAATGGAATTAATTATTGGAACAATAATAAATGCATTATTCATTTTATCAAAGTTGTTTGATTAATATCGCATATTGTCCAATTGTCTTGTTTACCTTGATTACTATTGTACCTTCAAACTTAGTGTATGTTTGATGCACAAGAGGATTTAAGTCTGAAGTTAGTAATCCAAATAGTCCATAGAGAGCAAACAAAGATGGTACTTTGTTTGTGGTTTATCTATAGCTGCGGTCCATTCTATACTTGTATGACGACCTTGATCCGGGATCGTTCATGTAGTGACCTGGGAATGTAGGCACCTTATATGATGAGATCATATAGGAATGGACTCAGATAAATATGTATTTCTTTTAATATCCGTTAACCGAACAAATTCATTTTATCTAATAGATGGTCATATATGGATTCGATCTTAATCCTGAGTGTACTACGAACTCCTACATGACAGGGTATGTCCTTTGATTTACTATGGTTAGACTGGTGTGTGCATTCCCGCCAATAACTACGTATTTTTGGGATATGGTTTGGTATGTAGCTGGGAACATTTTACATAGATATGGAATTCACTCATTCTTACGAGAAGCAGATGAATATCTCTATTAAGAGTTGATTCGGGAATTGAATAATTTGAGCGCTCAACTTTTCTATTGCGAATAGAAAGTTTTATATTCATAAATGTTATGAATTAATTGTTCATTATAGAATCAATGGTGCTTAAGAGACAAAATATTTAGAGGGGTTTAACGGACTTATGACCCAGCTCTATTTATGAGATATTCGTGAAGGGCTATATCCATATGTAATGACTATATCGATGGACACCGAAGTTGTTCGGTTTATTTAATCCATCTACGGTAACGGGAGTTCAACTTCGAGCTTTTAGTGGAATAACACAGAGTTAATAATTCGTAATATTTGATTAAAGAGTTTAATTAATATTTCGGAATTATTGGAGCTCGGAACCGTAGGTCCATTTGGTCCCCGTGCTAGCTCGATTAACTGTAGCAAACCTAATATAATTAGATTGTCTAATTATATGCTCACATTATATTTATTTATATATTATTAATGAGATTAATAATATTTATTGTCACAAATGAAAATAATGTTAAATTAGTTTAACTTAATGTTTTCTAGAATTCTTTGATTATGAGATAATCAAGTCTTGATTATGAGATAATCAAGTTAGTAATAATTATGAGATAATTACTACAACATAATTGAAGGTAAATAAATCATTATTAATATTTTTTTTATTTACCATTGGAGACAAAGCCATATGGCTTACCATGTCATCCAATCAATTATGTCTATTGGGTGGCTTGGATACACTTAATAGTTTTGTCATTAGCTAATGCATTTTATGCTTTGGTATGGCCTCCATATTTATGTGTTTGCCATTGAAAGAAAGCATTGAATGCTTAATGACAAAGCCATTGTCTTTAGCTTAACATTTCTTATGCTTTGGTATGACATTCACATTTTTGTGTTGGCCATTGCAAGAAATCATTAGATGCTTAATGACAAGGTTAGTTGGCTTGTGTAAGAGAATATAATCTCTACCATTTCTCTCATTTCCTAAGGTTAACACTTTGCATTCATTCACACAATTGTTGTGAGAAAAGATTTGAGAGAAAATAGAGAGAGTTCTAGCATTCACAAGTGTTGTGAAATTCCTAAATCCAAACACCATTGTGACATCCTAAAATCTCTAAATAGTTTAGAGGTTTAATCTTTGTGAGTGAAGCCCACACTTCGGTTTGTTGGTTTCGAGTCATAGTTCGGAAGATCGAGTGGTTGATCCAAGTGTTGGACACCAAATGATTGATCTTGACTACTACAACAAAGGGAGAAGGCAAATAAAATTTTGAAGATCCATACCGGACCCTGTGCCACCACAAGCAACTTCCGCCGCGCAATAGGAAACGGTTTCCTACAATTGGCATCGAGAGCTTAAGGTTGAAAATTTTTCTTAACCCTTTCCCTTTTTAAGTTTAAGTTTTAATAATTTATATTAGATATAAATTATTAATATGCATGTTGTGATGAGTATGGACAATAGATTCATGAGATGAATGGTTTGTATGTTCATGTGATGAATGTTTATTTTTGATTCATGATATGAATGTATTGTGTTGATCGTTAAACTTGCGAACACCAGTCAAACGCAACTCAAACGTGAAGCTACTAATTGGAAACGTGAAGCTACTGCCTCGAAATTTTGGAACGCCCGACGAACGCTACACGAACGTTTTCAACCCAGACCTAGGCATATATATATATGTTTTAAATTATTTATTAACATGTCATATAGCCTTGGGTGCCTACTCTTGCATTTTCACGTGCCATAACATGTAGACATCCATGATATCCAAGTCATAAAATATGATTTTATGTAAATTTAAAAGTTAAATTAGAATATAAGATTGCATGTAAACGGATTAATAAGATTAATTAGTTTAAAGGTTTAAAAATTACGAATTCAAGTTTAAGAACAAATGGACATTATGAGTACATTATTTTCCTTGATATATCGGATGGAAACCCGAATATAAATTCCATAGCCGCTTCCGAATGGACGGTAATTTGGTTTGCACTCGGGATACAATTCCATGTACCTTTGGAGTAAATAACGTACTTTTAATATTAAATGGTTTAATGATATAGTCCATTAGTTGAATTCTAAAATTTTAAAACCCATAAGTGAACTAATATTTTAAAAGTAAAAATTGATTAGATCACTTAAGCAAACTTGATTAAATTAGTTTAATTAAATTAATTATTAGTATAGACTAATAGGATTAGTGAATAAAATTTTAACGGTTAAAATTGGTTAGATCACTAATAATCCACTAGTATTAATAAAGATATGTTTTAGCCGAGCATAATCTTAATACATTTGAAACTAGTGAGATAGAAACCTTACACTTCTAATTAGTGAGTGGGAGATGGGTATACCACAATATATCCCGCGATCTCTATTGTTATCCAGAAACGTGAGATTCAATAGGCGCCTCGAGACGACTTTGCTTTCGTCCCCCTACGGATGGTGTCCTTTTTGGGTCAATATCAGGTTTGGATTCTGAAAGGATAGGGACTCTAGATGTATCTGGTGATTTGACCTACCCTACGGCAGCACTTCACTAGTTAAGTCCAAGGGTTCCGAAATAATGGGTCACACTCACAAATGAATGATTATGTTGTTAATCAAAGCTTCCTTGATCAAAATAACGGTAGTTGATTAATATAGGAATAAGAGTTATTTCAGATATATTAATCAATTGAGAACGTCTCAATCTATCATGCGAATACTTGACCTACCCTACGGCGACACTGATTTGTGGGATGATAGATAACCGTGGCATAGTAATTCTTTTAGGTTTCTAATTCATTATACATTGATTATGCATCATGTTTAATTTTATGCCTAAATGTTTGACAATTTTAATATGCGACGAATGAATATTGAATGCGCGTTTATTATTTTTACAGCCATGGCATCTGCAATAATCTCCATTATCAAACAACAAGAAAAATTAACCGGGGATAATTATGTTAAATGGAAAAGTGACATGAATGTTATCTTGGTCTGCGAAGACCTTAAATTTGTCCTAATAGAGGAATGTCCTCTTGAGCCAGCACCTAATGCAGGCAGAGCTGCACGTAATGCCTATAATAATTGGATTAAAGCTGATGAGAAAGCCCATAGCTATTTGATAGCATCCATGTTGAGGTTCTTGCTGCACAACATGAGTCTATAGCGACAACATCAATGATTATACAGTCATTACAGAACATGTTTGGGCAACCTTCAGACCGACAACAATATGAGGCAATTGCCTCTGTATTGACCGCTAGAATGAAGGAAGACACATCAGTCCGAGACCATGTGTTAATGATGATGGATCATCTTAATATGGCCGAAACCTATGGTGCATATATCAATGTTCAAAGCCAGGTGACAATGATCATGGAAACCCTTCCGAAGAGTTTCCTGCAGTTTAAAAGCAACTGTTCTATGAACAAGTTGACTTTCACATTGACTGAACTGCTCAATGAGCTCACCAATTATGAGTCCGTTATGAACGATCCTCGTGGGCCTAATGTCGAGGCAAATGTTGCCGAATCTTCTAAATCTGCAAAGAATAAGAGGAAAGGCAATTGGAAGGTAAAGACAAAACCAATGAAAAAGAAGAACAACAAAAGCTCCAAAGGAACCAATGTCAAAGGAAAATGTTTCCATTGTGAACAACAAGGGCATTGGAAAATGAATTGTCCAAAATATCTTGCAGAGCTTAAATAGAAGAAAAATACAAGTAAATACGATTTACTTGTCATTGAGTCTCTTTTGGTGAAGGATGATAAATCCATATGGATTGTTGATTCTGGTGCCACTAACCATGTTTGTTGTTCTTTGCAGCTACTTGACTCATGGAGGGACCTTGCTGAAGGTAGCTTTACCATGAGAGTTGGGACAGAGGATGCTGTTTCAGCAAAAGCAGTGGGAGATTCCAAGTTAAACTTTAATAATAGTTATTTATGTTTAAATGGTGTGCTATATATTCCTGGTTTTCGCAGGAATCTGATTTCTGTAACAAAACTTATGGAATGTGGTTTTTCTATTTCATTTAATAATAAGTTAGTTATTATTAGTATAAATGGACTAAAGATATGCACGGGAAACTCCGGAAATAATCTATATGTATTAAGGCCGTTAATGCATGAATCACTGCTTAATACTGAAATGTTAAGATTGAAAGATCTAAAACTAATGGCAAAAGATTTCTCATGATGATACATATTTATGGCACCTTAGACTTGGTCACATTGACCTTGACCAGATAGATAGACTAATTAAGAATGGAGTTTTAAATCAGTTAAAACTCAGTACTTTACCTGTCTGTGAATCTTGTCTATAAGGCAAAATGACCAAGAGTCATTTTACTTGAAAAGGGATAAGAGCCAAAGAAACAATTGAGCTAATACATTCGGACATTTGCGGACCGATGAATGTAAAAACCCGAGGTGGTTTTGAATACTTCGTCACTTTTCATGGCGATTATTCCAGATATGGGTATGTTTACCTAATGCAGCACAAGTCAGATACATTTGAAAGGTTCAAAGAGTATCGTGCTGAGGTTGAGAACCAGTTAGGTAAAAGCATCAAAATTCTACGATCAGATCGTGGATGAGAATACCTTGATAAAGATTTCGAGGAATTCTTAGTTGAGCATGGAATTATTTCACAGCTCACAGCACCTGGAACACCACAATAAAATGGTGTTGCCGAAAGGAGAAATCGCACCCTACTAGACATGATGAGATCAATGTTTAGTTATAGCATTTTACCTAGTTCATTTTGGGGGGTATGTATTGCAAACTGCAATGTATATCCTGAATGTAGTTCCTTCTAAGTCTGTTTCTAAGACTCCCTTAGAGTTATGGAATGGTCGTAAAGCTAGTTTGTGACATTTCCGCATATGGGGGTGTTGGCACATGTGCTAAAGAACAAGACTACTAAGTTGGAACTACGTTCACAAGTGTGCCTATTTGTAGGCTATCCTAAGGAAACTAGGGATGGATTCTTTTATAGTCCAGAAGATAATAAAATATTTGTGTCGAAAAATGCTACATTCCTTGAGGATGACTATATGAGAGAGTTCAAACCTCGAAGTAAAGTGTTACTTGAGGAGTTACTTGCTGGTACGACCAGTACACCATTGTCAAATGTTGACAAAGACATTACACATTCTACATCTGAAAGTCAGATGCAAGTTTATCAGGATATCATACCACATAGACGTAGTGGGGGTTGTAAAACAACCTGAATGCTATTTAGGAAATGGTGAGGTGCAAGTTGTTGCATCTTGTGATGGTATAGATAATCAATTGACATATCGTAGTGCAATGTCTGATACTGATAAAGAAGAATGACTCAAAGCCATGAACCTTGAGATGGAGTCCATGTACTCTAACTTAGTCTGGGAACTTGTGGACCAACCTAATAGAGTAAAACCCATAGGTTGCAAGTGGATCTACAAGAGGAAAAGAGGAATAGATGGGAAAGTACAGACTCTCAAGGCTAGGCTAGTGGCAAAGGGTTATACCCAAAAAGATGGAGTTGACTATGAAGAAACTTTCTCGCCAGTAGTCATGCTTAAATCCACCAGGATTCTTCTTTCCATTGCCGCATATTATGACTATGAGATTTGGAAAATGGACATCAAGACTGCATTATTAAATGGAAATCTTGATGAGAGTATCTATATGGTACAACCAGAGGGGTTAATTACCCAAGGTCAATAGCAAAAAGTTTGCAAGTTGTAAAGGTCCATTTATGGACTTAAGCAAGCATCTAGATCTTGGAACATAAGGTTTGATACTACGATCAAGTATTATAACTTTGAGCATAACATCGATGAGCCTTGTGTCTACAAGCGCATCATTGATGGGAATGTGGTTTTCCTTGTGTTATACGTCGATGATATTTTACTCATTGGGAATGATGTAAAGATATTATCATACGTGAAAATCTGGCTAGCTAACCAATTCCAAATGAAAGATTTGGGAGAGGCAAGTTATGTGCTTGGGATCCAAATCATTCGGGATCGCAAGAAACGACTGTTAGCAATGTCTCAAGCAACCCATATCGACAAGATTCGTGTGCGATTTGGTATGCAGAATTCCAAGAAAAGTAATTTACCTTTCAGACATGGAATTCATTTGTCTAAGGAATAGTCTCCTAAGACACCTCAAAGAGTTGAAGAGATGAGACAAACCATATGCTTCAGCAGTGGAGTCTATGTATGCTATGTTATGCTTTTGCAGGGGTTTTAGGGCAGAATCCGGAACGCAGCGGAAGCGGTGGAAAATCAGATTTTCCGATTTCAAAACTTTTTCTCAGATTAATTAAATAAACATATTTATTTAATTATCCAATAATCAAATTATGAAATAAAATTCAATAAATCATATTTAAGTGAATTTACCGAATGCCCTTACACTTGGTATTTTGTCCATTTTAGTCCGAAATTGATCTAATCAATTTTGAATGATTCTAAATCATTTCTAAGATGAACTTAGCATGTTCAAAACATCAAAACACCAAAAGCAACCAAATCCCCAAATTTTATCCATTTGTGACGTTTGCCTCCCAAAGGTGCCAATTTGTGCACTTTGTCATTTCATGCTTCAAAACACATCAAGATGTAATCCAATCAACATGAAACTTTATATGCATCATATACACATCCAAATACACAACATAATGAAAAGCCCCAAATTTGGAATTGGTCATGAACCCTAATTTTTCAATTTCTTCAAATTGGACAAATTAGACCAAATTGGTTAAATCAATTACTTTAATCATGTTTCTTCCATCCAATCAAAGTATCAACACAATGAAACAACTCAAGATCAAATCTAGGTCATCTAAGAGTGGGTCAACAACTCTAGATTAGCAACAAGGTTTCCAAAACCATAAAAGAATACTTATAACTACACTAGTCACAAGCTTCTCTCTATACATGCTCAACACTTTCACCAAACTTTTATCCATCAAAAACACAAAGAATAAAGAATAGAAAAACTCAAGAACATCACAAGATGTTGCCCACAACAAGAGGAACAAATTACTCTCTAATGGAAGGTTGGAAATACTTACTATTTTCCAAGCTTTTCTTGATTTTTCTTTCTTTTCTCTCTAGCATCCTTTGCTTCCTTAATGGAGTTTTGGGTAAAGTGTATTAGGTAAGATCAAATGAAATGAAAAACAATATATACTTGTTCCAAATAAATCCTTGGCCGAATTTGTGAAGGACAAAGACAAGAAATATTCATTTCATTTTCATTGAATTTCATGTTACCAACTTGTCAAAATATCAAAAACACTTTAATGATATTTCTACAAGTCAACAAAGGCAACAAAGAAAAAATATAACTCTTATATTTAAGTGTATGGCCGAATTTAGCAAGAAATAAAGGAAAAAGATATTTTCATTTTTCAAACAACAATTTGAACAAATATCTTAAGAAGTCAAAATCAATTTGACAACCTTTTCCTTTAATGTAAAGTCAAACATTTACACTTATAATCATTTCCTAACTTTATCATTTGGTGATATATTTATATTTTAATTATATTAATCATTTACAATTAAATAATTAAATAATTAATTAAATACAAATATATCAAACATATGTATTATATTTACTTTAAATATCTCAAATACATATATTAATGATATATGTCAAATACCTTTATTTGACTATTATTAATGTGTATTTAATAATATCATATATTAAATACAAATACACATTAATTAGGAAATGACGGTTCGGCCCGTTCGCATGTATTTTTCGTTTAACGTTTAAACGATTTATAAATAATCATCATTATTCATAAATGTTGCTCTAGTGCTCTACGAGTATGTTTCATTATTGAGACTCTCTAGATTCAGGTATATCCGTCATGAAATCCAATTTCATGTCCATAATCTATCCACCCGTAGATTATGACGATCACGGATAAACTAGCTGAATCATACAGGTCGAGGTCATTGCATACGTATAATCCCTCCGTCACAGGTATCCGGATAATACCAGAGATATAGATGTAAACGTCAAATCTCTATAGGTATTATCCCGTCGACGTATCTATTAGCAATCTCTAAATAACATTCGAAACTTACTTCCGAAGTATACTGTGGCCACAGATTTAACAGACTGCTAATTATATATGGAGTACCTATGCTCTGTACACAGAACTGACGGATCCTATCTTGACACACACAGGATATCCTGAGGATCGGTCCACACCCAATGAACAGGCGGAGGTCTGATCTAAATAGATCGGTGACGTGACTGTCATCTAAGTGTGGAGGATGTCTCATACATCCACAGTGGTATCTCAAGTCGAAGGACCACTATGCTACTCAACCCGAGAAGATTATTATTGACGTTGGTGTACCATCCATTAAGAATCTTCGGTGAGCCGTTCAGTGTTTATACACTATAAACACCTACACGTCTATACGAGTCTCCCCAGACTCATGGTTCATTGGGATAAACCATCGGACCAAGTCTCGATATACGACATGTAATGGTCTCAACGGATTTGACTAATCGACCCGTGTTAGCAAATCTTGACCAGGAACTATGTTTGATAATATACATATAGCAGTGACACTTCCTAATGTCAATTACAAACTAACTTTGTAACTGTGTACTGCATTATATATTATCGGGCCTTTGTCTAATAGATACATATCACTAAACCACATTTAGTTTTAATCTAATCGTAATCAGATCGAATACGTATACAAAAACAATAGGTGCAACCAGAAATAAGTAATATTATGGAATAAGGGGATGTTCGTATTCATGAATCAGACATAAATACGGTCCGGATTGGTGCTCTGAGCACCAACCCCTACAATTTCTCCCACTTGCTCTAGTGCCAATCCACGGTATCATATACACATCTCAATGTGCATCGTATGCACATGGCCCTCAAAAGCTCACCCAGTACTTAAGAGGTAGGCAATAAAAACAAGTCCGCTATGACATATTGAGTTTGTCAAACAAACTCTATCATTTCCCATAGTCAGCATCATTCATATTTTGTAGAATCTAGATTATACATCAATATGACTCTGATGCTACATCATTATTGTGCTACAGCTACTGAGTTGTCCAAGTATTTAAGGATCAAATCCAAAATACTATGAAGACAACCGCAAGCACAATAACAATTCAAAACTTCTATTTTATAAAGTCACTATGCAACTTCATAAGTCAATACTTTATAAGTTGCATTTAATTCCACTATAAAAGTAGAATCCTTCGTGACACTCCCACTGCATCTTTTCTGACTCTTTATGACGTAGACTGTCTAACGTCATAATTAGTCTCAAAACTATTATGACCCTAATGGTTGCAGACTATATTCTCCATGAATTAGAAACTCATTCTTAAAATCTAAAAGATCACAAAGAACGTGTTTCAAGATCCATCATATGGTCTATAGGATATCAAAATAACTCGTAACAATTACGATTAAATCGATATCTACAATCGCACATTATAAAGCATTTATTATGTCATCATCAAATGAGATATAAGATTGATTAGACATTCTAATCAATATCTCTTTTGAAAAAAGAATCATATTTTACGAAAGATGAATACTTTATATAAGACACACTATAACTGTCCAACAGTTATACTAACGGTCATACAGATAGCCTAGTTATGTCCTTAATTAGATCATATCTAATGTACGAATAATAGAGATACCATTTTGTAGGGGGTTTTAGGGGCAGAATCCGGTCATTTGATCATATCTAATCATTTCCTAACTTTATCATTTGGTGATATATTTATATTTTAATTATATTAATCATTTAACAATTAAATAATTAAATAATTAATTAAATACAAATATATCAAACATATGTATTATATTTACTTTAAATATCTCAAATACATATATTAATGATATATGTCAAATACCTTTATTTGACTATTTATTAATGTGTATTTAATAATATCATATATTAAATACAAATACACATTAATTAGGAAATGACGGTTCGGCCCGTTCGCATGTATTTTTCGTTTAACGTTTAAACGATTTATAAATAATCATCATTATTCATAAATGTTGCTCTAGTGCTCTACGAGTATGTTTCATTATTGAGACTCTCTAGATTCAGGTATATCCGTCACGAAATCCAATTTCATGTCATAATCTATCCACCCGTAGATTATGACGATCACGGATAAACTAGTTGAATCATACAGGTCGAGGTCATTGCATACGTATAATCCCTCCGTCACAGGTATCCGGATAATACCAGAGATATAGATGTAAACGTCAAATCTCTATAGGTATTATCCCGTCGACGTATCTATTAGCAATCTCTAAATATCATTCGGAACTTACTTCCGAAGAATACTGTGGCCACAGATTTAACAGACTGCTAATTATATATGGACTATCTATGCTCTGTACACAGAACTGACGGATCCTATCTTGACACACACAGGATATCCTGAGGATCGGTCCACACCCAATGAACAGGCGGAGGTCTGATCTAAATAGATCGGTGACGTGACTGTCATCTAAGTGTGGAGGATATCTCATACATCCACAGTGGTATCTCAAGTCGAATGACCACTATGCTACTCAACCCGAGAAGATTCTTATTGACGTTGGTGTACCATCCATTAAGAATCTTCGGTGAGCCGTTCAGTGTTTATACACTATAAACACCTACACGTCTATACGAGTCTCCCCAGACTCATGGTTCATTGGGATAAACCATCAGACCAAGTCTCGATATACGACATGTACTGGTCTCAACGGATTTGACTAACCGACCCGTGTTAGCAAATCTTGACCAGGAACTATGTTTGATAATATACATATAGCAGTGACACTTCCCAATGTCAATTACAAACTAACTTTGTAACTGTGTACTGCATTATATATTATCGGGCCTTTGTCTAATAGATACATATCACTAAACCACATTTAGTTTCAATCTAATCGTAATCAGATTGAATACGTATACAAAAACAAGAGGTGCAACCATAAATAAGTAATATTATGGAATAAGGGGATGTTCGTATTCATGAATCAGACATAAATACGGTCCGGATTGGCGCTCTGAGCACCAACCCCAACAATGCACGAGACCAGACATCTGTTTTGCAGTGGGAGTAGTCAGTAGGTTTCAATCCAACCCAGGATTAGATCATTGGGTAGCGGTGAAATATGTTCTCAAGTATCTTCGGAGAACTAGAAATCATATGCTTGTATATACAAGTCAGGATATGATTCTGAGCGGATATACTGACTCTGATTTTCAAACGGATGTCGATTAGGATATCAACATCTGGATCAGTGTTCACCCTAGGTGGTGGAGCTATAGTATGGAGGAGCATAAAGCAATCTTATATTGTTGACTCCACCATGGAGGCTGAATATGTAGCAGCTTGTGAAGCGGCTAAGGAAGCAGTCTGGCTCCGTAAGTTCTTGGCAGATCTGGAAGTTGTTCCAGATATTGATAAACCACTCACACTTTATTGCAATAATAGTGGTGTAGTGGCGAACTCCAAAGAACCAAGAAGCCACAAGAGGGGTAAGCATATTGAGAGGAAATATCACCTCATTAGGGAGATATTGCAGATAGGAGATGTCACTGTCACGTAGATTCCATCCGCAGACAACCTGGCTGATCCGTTTACAAAGACCTTATCAGCTAAAGTGTTTGAAGGTCACATAAACGGTTTATGATTACATGACATGTCCTATTTACTCTAGTCAAAGTGGGAGATTATTGGGATTTATTTTCTAGAGCTTCAGGTATTGTAAATTGAATTAATTATTGTAATAATAATAAATGCATTATTCATTTTATCAAAGTTGTTTGATTAATATCGCATATTTTCCAATTGTTTTTTTTACCTTGATTACTATTGTACCTTCAGACTTAGTGTATGTTTGATGCACAAGAGGATTTAAGTATGAAGTTAGTAATCCAAATAGTCCATAGAGAGCAAACAAATATGGTACTTTGTTTGTGGTTTATCTATAGCTGCGGTCCATTCTATACTTGTATGACGACCTTGATCCGGGATCGTTCATGTAGTGACATGGGAATAGAGGCACCTTATATGATGAGATCATATAGGACTGGACTCAAATAAATACGTATTTCTTTTAATATCCGTTAACCGAAGAAATTCATTTTATCTAATAGATGGTCATATATGGATTCGATCTTAATCCTGAGTGTACTACGAACTCCTGCATGACAGGGTATGTCATTTGATTTACTATGGTGAGGCTGGAGTTGCATTCCCGGCCAATAACTACGTATTTTGGGGATATGGTTTGGTATATAGCTGGGAACGTTTTACATAGATATGGAATTCACTCCTTCTTACGAGAAGTAGATGAATATCTCTTTTAAGAGTTGATTCGGGACTTGAAAATTTTGAGCGCTCAACTTTTCTATTGTGAATAGAAAGTTTTATATTCATAAATGTTATGGATTAATTGTTCATTATAGAATCAATGGTGCTTAAGAGACAAAATATTTAGAGGGGTTTAACAGACTTATGACCCGGCTCTATTTATGAGATATTCATGAAGGGCTATATCCATATGTAATGACTATATCGATGGATACCGAAGTTCGGTTTATTTAATCCATCTACGGTAACAGGAGTTCAACTTCGACCTTTTACTGGAATAACGCGGAGTTAATAATTCTTAATATTTGATTAAAGAGTTTAATTAATATTTCGGAATTATTGGAGCTCGGAACCGTAGGTCTATTTGGTCCCCGTGCTAGCTCGATTAACTGTAGTAAACCTAATATAATTAGATTGTCTAATTATATGCTCACATTATATTTATTTATATATTATTAATGAGATTAATAATATTTATTGTCACAAATGAAAACTATGTTAAATTAGTTTAACTTAATGTTTTCTAGAATTCTTTGATTATGAGATAATCAAGTCTTGATTATGAGATAATCAAGTTAGTAATAATTATGAGATAATTACTACAACATAATTGAAGGTAAATAAATCATTATTAATATATTGTTTTTTATTTACAATTGGAGACAAAGTCATATGGCTTACCATGTCATCCAATCAATTATGTCTATTAGGTGGCTTGGATACAACTAATAGTTTTTTCATTAGCTAATGCATTTTATGCTTTGGTATGGCCTCCATATTATGTGTTTGCCATTGAAAGAAAGCATTGAATGCTTAATGACAAAGCCATTGTCTTTAGCTTAACATTTCTTATGCTTTGGTATGACATTCACATTTTTATGTTGGCCATTGCAAGAAAGCATTAGATGCTTAATGACAAGGTTAGTTGGCTTGTGTAAGAGAATATAATCTCTACAATTTCTCTCACTTCCTAAGGTTAACACTTTGCATTTATTCACACAATTGTTGTGAGAAAATATTTGAGAGAAAATAGAGAGAGTTCTAGCATTCACAAGTGTTGTGAAATTCCTAAAGCCAAACACCAATGTGACATCCTAAAATCTCTAAATAGTTTAGAGGTTTAATCTTTGTGAGTGAAGCCCACACTTCGGTTTATTGGTTTCGAGTCATAGTTCGGAAGATCGAGTGGTTGATCCAAGTGTTGGACACCAAATGATTGATCTTGGCTACTACAACAAAGGGAGAAGGCAAAGAAAATTTTAAAGATCCATACCGGACCTTATGCCACCACAAGCAACTTCTGCCGCGCAAAAGGAAACGGTTTCCTACAAATCCACCACCAATGAAGAACTTAAGAAAAATTCTAGGAGTTATAAGAGTGGTCATAACACTCTAGAATGGCAACAAGTCATCAAATAATAAAATTGAACTAATATTACACTAATATTATTCAATCTAACTTCACACATGCATCTAGTCTCCAAGTCCATCCTCCAAATCAAAAATCCCCAAAAATGCATGTATTTTCATTTAACTGATTAAACGATTCGAGTTAACTTATTTAATCCGATAAAGTATTATGAATAATCTGTATTATTCATAACGTGTTGCCCAAATGCTCAACGAGTACATTTCATATTGTGGGACTCTCTAAGTTTAGGTTTATCCGTCACAGAATCAAATTTCGTGTCCATAATTCACCCACTCATAAATTATAACGACCATGGATAATCTTGCTAAACTATTCAAGTAGAGGTCATTGCATACGTATAATTCCTCTGTCACAGGCTATCAATATTATATCGGGGATATAGATAAGAATGTCAAATCCCTAAGGTGTAATATAGTTGACTTTCAAATTTACGATCTCTAAATAATATTCGGAACTCGCTTCCGAAGTATACCACGACCATGGATTTACTAGATCGTAAATACGTACATGATACCTATGCCTTGTACACAGGACTGACGGATTCTATTTGACACTCACAGGATATCATGAGCATCAGTCCACACCCAACAAGCAGGCGGAGGTCTGATCTAAATAGATCAGTGACGTGACTGCCATCAAAGTGTGGAGAATGAATCATATATCCACAATGGTATCGCAAGTCGAATGACCATTATGCTACTCGACTCGAGAATATTCCCATTGACGTTGGTGTACCATATATTATGAAATCTTTGATGAGTCGTTCATTGTTTATCAAATAAACACCTACACGTCTATACGAGTCTCCCAAGACTCATAGTTCATTAGGATAAACTATCGGACCATGTCTCGATATACGACATATACTGGTCTGAGCAGATTTTACTAACCGACCCATATTAGTAAATCTTGACCCAGAACTTTATTTGAGAATATACAACTTATAGTGACGCTTCCCAATATCAATTATAAATTACGTTGTAACTATGTACTATGTTGTAAATCCTGAGGTGTTTGTCTAACATATACATATCACTAAATCAGATTTAGTTTCAATCTAATCATAATTAGATCGAATACGTATATAAAAACAAGAGGTGCAACCATTAAATAAGTAATATTATGGAAAAATGAATTATTCGTATTCATGAATCAGACATAAATATGATCTGGATTGACGCCCCAAGCACCAACCCTAACACATGTTATCCTTTCTATTTCCCCAACTGTACACAAAATACGAACGGTTAAGGTCGTTAATCATGGAAAATTTATTGAGAGCATAAACTCCCCAACTTTCAAGGAAAACCCAAGTTAAATATGTTTTCAGTTTCATTACTCATAATACATCCAATACCCATATTACATCATTAAACATTTTTCTATGTTAATCCAGTAGCTCAAATATGTAAATTACGCAATTCCGAAAAATCTTCCGAATCGTTTCTGAAAAAGCTGCGGAAGAAACATAATCCCTCTGAACCTCCCTTTAATTACTCAAATAATACCGTATCATCATAATTAATTTATATCCTTAATTACATTTGTCAAAGTACAAATGTGTGTGGAACCCGATTTTACTGGAAATTCTCTTTACTTATCGGATCGATCAAATTCGCTCTAATTTCTCTCGGATTCTACCAAATGCACATATTCAATATACTAATACTCAAACAATTCAATTTACATCATTATGCTACTCTACGAAGCTACTGGAAACATCCGAACATTTAAAGGAAAACTTGAAATTAACGAATTTTTATCGGGAGGTCTTACCAAGATTTCGAGGGCATATACGGACTCCAAACGATCCCACGAACGTGTTGGAATCGATGGAATTTCGATCGGAGATATTGTTCATAAGATGTTATTGTTCAACATCGCTTTTCTTCTTATTTTGCGTGCAACCGAGCACATATTGAAAAATTATCACGACCATCTTGTAGTACTCTCCGAGAGCTTTGATTTGGCGGATGGCTCAAGTCGTGAAATGAAGCGATGAGCCTGGATAGATAAACCCATTCCGTATATTTTCTCTCTCATTATCGCCATTTTCCGATGACCTGGGGGTTGACGCAAGGTGGGGGTGATTGGCGCACCCCATTGGCCGGTCGTGTCGGTCGCCGATGGCCGGCAAGCCGCCGGTGCGACTAAGGTCCGCTGCAACATGTTTGGGGGTGGGGGGTCGCGTGGGAAGACTTTGAGAATTATCTCATTTTCGCAATTAACAAAAACATTGAGGTATATATATATATATTGATATTAGGACAAAAGTCTAGAACATATTTAAACTTCCTAGAAATCTTTGAAGTTGGGTCTTGTCTAGAATTTTATCAGGGAATTTATCAGTAAAAGCAAGAGATCTTTCAATGGGTGTGATTGTTGATTTGGAGATATAATGTCCTAGGAACCTAACTTTAGTCTGAAATAAAGAAATCTTTGTACTAGAAACGGCTAGGCCAGCTTTCCTAGTTGCAAAATAAAAAGTCTTTAAATGTTTTAAATGTTGATCAATATCTTTTGAGAAGATTAAAACATCATCAATATAAACAATGCAAAATTCAAGAAAGAAAAGTAATGTGTAAGAAGAAGGAAAAACATAATCCTTTGAACTCAGAAGGTGCATTCTTTAAACCAAACGGCATGACCGTCCATTCAAATTGTCCAAATGGAACAGTAAAAGCAGTTTTATAACGGTCTTTTGGATGAATTTGAATTTTCCAAAAACCTGACTTCATATCAAATTTTGAAAATATGAAAGCAGAGAGTGAAGTTTTTGAAGCAAATCATTTTTGTTAGGTATGGGATACCTAATCCATTTTAGGGCTTTGTATAAAGGTTTGTAATTGATCACAAGTCTTGGTGTACCTCTTTCTATTTCAGAATTTTTATTTACATAGAAAGCAGCGCAAGACCAAGGAGACCTAGATTTAACAATCAGTCCTTTAGACTCTAAATCTTTGATTTCATTCCTACAGTGTTTTTCTAAGTCCATATTCATTTGAATAGGTCTTGCTTTAGTAGGAATTTATTTTTCATCAAAAGAGGACTCATAAGGAAGATCTATTAAATGTTGCTTTCTATTCCAAAAAGCAGAAGGTAGATCAGTACAGATTTCTGTCTCAATTAATACTTTGAAATCATTAATCTTGTTTTGTGAAATCAGTTTGTAGTTGTTTTTCAATTCTTTCAATATTTAAATCCTTTTTTAAATAAATTAAGTCATTTTGTTTTTTCTTTAACAAAACACTAACATGGTTCTGATAGACGGAACAAGCTTTTACAATATTCAAATTTCTCGTTTTAGGTTTTTCAATAAAAGAAAACTTTAATTTTTTATTCTTTGCTTTAAAGGTTATACCATCATAATTAACGGTATAAGGGGTAATGAGGTTTATGAAAGGAGTTCCAAGGATAACAGCATGATGTATATCATTTTTTAAAAGAAAAGAAGTCCTAAATTCAAAACCATCATTTGGAATTGAAGCATCAACTTTGGAAGAAATCTTTAGTTTTGAATTATTTGCGGCAGAAAGTCTTTCATGTGTTTTTTTATGAAACCTATTTGGAATAATAATTTCTTTGATACAATTTAGATCAGCACCTGTGTCAAATAAGGCTACTGTGTCAATTTGGAAATCAGATGAAAGGATTAGAGTAATCCAAATTAAGTATTTTCTTGTAGTTACTTGCTTTAAAACAAAAAGAAAATCATTTGGAAGAGACTTAATATTCTCAAGATTTTGATTTTCAAATTCATCATTATCAGACTCTGGAATTTTTTCAGAATTATCAACTAATTGACTTTTAAGAAGAAATTGGATTGTTTCAGAATCACCTTTCTGTTTTTCTTTTAAATCTTTTATTTCAAATTTTACTTCTTGAATTTCTTTTTGTAGGTCTTGAAAACTGGGTGTATCTTTTTTATATTTCTTTTTATTTAGGATTTGTGTAAGATCATAAGTATTCTGTTTTAAAATAGGAGTTTTAGAAGATTCTCCTTTTTCAAAAGTCTTTAGGAGTTTGTCAAGATATTCTTTTTACAAATCAGGATTTGAAATATGTTTTACAATTTCAAGAAAAGTTTCTTGATCTTTAGTCAAAACATTAAGTTTCTTATTCTTTAAGTAAGAATCCGTGTCAGAATCACTATTGCTTTGACTAGAAGTATCTGAGTCAACTAACTCATCCACTTGTAAAGGATCAGAATTTTCAGTTACGGAAGATTCAGATTCAGAAGACTCAATAAGCAGGTTTGTTATTTTGGACAGAATTTCGTCACTGAGATCTAACTCATGAAGTTTTTTGTTCATTCTACAATATTTTGCAGTATGTCCTTTCTTTCCACATTTATAACAAGTAGCTTCCTTATAATTGAAATGGGCTTTAGATCTAGAAGTGTGAGGTTTTCTATTGGATTTCTTATAAGGTTTTGAAGGCTTTTTATAGAAATTTTCTTTAGGATTAGGAAACGATTTTTTAAATTTTCTAGAACTGTAATTCTTTTTATAAGGTTTTGAAGAACATTTTCCTTCACAATATTTAGAGGTACTAGCTTTAAAGGGATCGTAGTTGAACTGTTTACAAAAACTACCTAGTTCTTGCTTAGATTTCCTAAGCTCCCATTTTAGGCGTTTCTGTAATTTCAAGTCTTGGCAAATCTTTAAGCCTTCCTTATTGATAAAACTCACTAATTCACCATAGGTAAGTCTATCATAAGGGATACGGTTGTCATTGAGGGCTTTAATGGAATTCCTAACCTTTTCTCCTAGAAGGGTAGGTAAACCAGCAAGGAATTTTTCTTTCCAAGTTATATTGTTAGCATCATCTCTTAGAAAGAGTCGCGTAAAGAAGGTGGTTTTATAACTTTGGAAATCACTAAGCTTTCTACATCTTAAGTTATGTAATAACTCAGCATTTTTATCACGTAGGTGAGAGGGGTCACCTATGAAATGGAGGGAAATGGTCAAAATTAAAGTTGCAACAGCATCTTGGATAGGACTGTTATATTCATCCAGAATGGGAACATTGTCTTCATCTGTTTGAATAGCATCTAAGATGTCTAACTGTTGACTTTTGGTGAGAAGATGATCCCACCAACCTTTAAGTTGACCAGTAAAACCAGCAACGAGAATTTCTGTAATTGCCTTATCAGAGGTTCCTGTTTGGGTTTTATAGGCATTTGCTGCCATGGTCATTTGTTGTAATAGGCTAAGAATGTTAGATTCAGACATTCCATCTATATTCCATTCATAGACAGAAGATGCATTAAACCTGGATTGGCTTATTGCACTAGGCCTATTATCAACAGTTATATCAGGAGGAGAATAAGAAGTAGCAGGAAGTGCTAATTCCCAATGAACTTTATTAATTTTAGAGACAGGTTTGGAATTTTCTTCGAAGGCTTCTATGTCAGAAGAAGCTATGGAAGAGTTATCTAAGTCTAGAACTCCGATTTTACTACTAGATTGGGGAGTATCTAGGGCAATATCAATTTTCTTTTTTGAAGACGAAGAAGATGTTTCTATCCTATCCAGTTGTTCTTTAATAGCTCTAACAAAATCTGATTTTGAGTCATGGACAATCTTCTGGCTATCTTTAGAAATCTGGAAAGGCTCGAAAATAGGCTTTTTAAGTTTCTTATCCTCATTAGGCTTTACGACAGTTTTTAAGGAAGAAACAGTAATCGTAGACTGTTGGATTTGACTTTCTATCCTAGTCAACTGTTTTCCAATTGTATTTAGATTAGTATTACAGAAATTATTCTGTTGGATAATACTATCTAAGTCTTTATCAGTGTCATTGGGTCTATGAATCTTTAAAGGTGAGGCTTTAACCTGGACTGAAGGTTCACCATGATCTATAGTTATGTTTCTCAAAGGAGGGTGTTCAGATTCAATAGTTCTGTCACTATCAGAAAGATTCCATTGAGGAATTTTTCTTTCTAATAGTAATGGGATTTGATTCTTTAAAAGGGTAAGAAATATTATTTTCAGAAGTATATATTTCAAACCAATTAAAAAACGTAATGTGGACTTTATACAAGTTTATAAATTCATAGTAGATTTCTTGAATTTGTTTTCTTGGTTTAGAAAGTGTTTAAAAAACCAAAGTCTTTTTTCTTTATTCAAATCAGAATAAAAATCTTTGTGCAAGGAGGCTTTATCCAGATTGAAATCTTTTTGCAGGACATTTATGACATTTTCCGTGACAGCAGAAAATGTTGGAGAAGTTGGGGGAGAATGGTCCTTCTCCTCTTTACTTTGTTCATGTTGAGTACTAGTGTAAATAGGGTGAGGGATACTAGTAGTATAATCAACAGAACGTATAGAAGAACTACTAGGGATATCCGAGGTGGAAAACCTAGGTTGGTCTTTGTATGACAGGTTCGGGATTTTAGAGAATTTTCTTTCTAAGGAGGGAATACTAGAAATTGATTCTAAATCACAGAACCTAGATGAAGTATTTCTTCTGAAAGATAATTTGACTTTCCATCAGAATACTGAGTCACATTTTGTAACTCTGTATTTGGCTCAAGTTGTCTTGGAATCACTGGTTCAGTGGCTCCTTCTAGAATCCATTCATCAGGAAGATTGATATCTTTCCATTGGATGGGTCTAGGAATGACAGTGTTAGATTTTGAAAGGTCAGTCTGTAGGAGAAGAGTTTCATCCTTTTTTGACTGAAGTTTATGTTTCGTATTAAACGCAGAATGCATAGCTTTGTAGGAGATTTTGTAGATCAAGGCAACAGGGATTGATCCTTCAAACATATGGTAATTATGGGTTTGATTTGAAGAATCATGCTTTTAAGGATATTTTTATCTTGTAGGAGACTGTAATGTTTGGGTAACAGTCAAAAGAAATAGGACCTTTACAGAGACTTGATTCAATACTACTGAGTAAAGAATCATCAAAAGAGATGAATCTGCCATCTTTAGAACTGCTAAGATGGAGGTATCTAAGCCTTCTTTTGTGAGGGGTTTTATTCCAACTTGGATTAAACCAACATGCACATAATTAAATTTTTTATCTCTTAAATGTTTTAGAGCATGCTCAGAAAATAATTTAATTGTCTCAAAAGGTTTTGTAAGAGTAATATCACGTTCTTCAGTCTTTATGATATAATCTGTTTTTAGAAAATCAAGCCTTTTGGTTTATATATCGTATCTTTAGAAATCTTTGGTAATTTCCAGCAGTCAATGGCTTTATCAAAATCTTCAATTATAAATTCTTCTGAGTTCACTATATTCTTTGAAATACTAGTCTTATCAGTAGAAGAGCTAGACAAAGAGGAGGTTCTACAGAGTAGAGATTCCATGAGAAACTAAGCTTTTAAACTAAGACTTATGAGTTTGCCTACAGGTATGGGTTTACTGCCCTAAGCGGAATCCTATCCTAGACGGGACTTACAACCAGTAAAAGATTCAGCAAAAACACATGAGATAATTTAAAGGAAAGAAAACATGAAATCTTAATCAATACAACATCCAACCACACCTAGTCTGATATCATACAAGACAGGATCTCAAATAATACAATTCATTCAGATGAACATACAATTTTCAGATTTTAATACTATTGGCTCAGGGTTTGCAAACACAGTACCAGATCTGGATCCCAGAAATGGTGCTCTGAAGGAGGAGGGAGAAGAGAATTACAACTGAGGGGAGAGATCTGGTCTCTATGCCTCAGAGGATCAGTAGCAGTTTTGAAGGCAGAATTGATATAAGTATCAATCTGCAAGCATGTTTTTTATAAAACTTTAAAAGAATAAACAACTTTATACATAGAAGACATAAATGCTTACATTTTCTTTGAAGAACAAAATGAAAGTTAAACTAAAGAGAAAGGTTGAAAAAAGAGGAATTGAAAGATGATTCTAAAAAAAAACGGATGCCCTCTTCTGAGAGTTAATGGGAACTATATACCCAATCAACCAACTACTCTAAATTATTACAATTATTAAAAACAGTAAGATGCTTCTGTTTTTCTGACTTTGTAACGTGCTTTGGGTGGCTTTCTTCACATGGCTATAGTAAGATGCTTTGCTTTGAATGCTTTCTTCACATGGGTTTGTCATAATGGCTTTGAATGCTTTCTTCACATGGGTTATAGTAAGATGCTTGCTTTGAATGCTTTCTTCACATGGGTTTGTCATAAATTTCTCATGGTCCCATCTTTGAATGCTTTCTTCACGGGTTTGTCATAATTTTCTCATGGTCCCACCGGGGTACCTGTCATGTGTGTTACTGAAGCAAAATATTTTGAAAATTCTTTTCCCACAGCTTTTTCTCGTGATGAGAATAGTGAGTGAAGGGGAGAAGCAAATAATTTTCTTGTGCTCAATGACTTTTTTTTTTTTAATGCTTTAATGATGAGAGGATACCGAAATAGTCATCTTCGTTATCATCTCCAAGAGAAATAAAAGGCTGTGGCTCCCCACCACTTGAAGAGCTGGCAGCAGAAGATGCTGGTCTCGAGGCAATGAGTTGTTGCATAACTTGAAAATATTCCTCTTCAGACTTGGCACCTGCAAGGAGAGATTGGGCCATTGACTTCTGAGAGAGAAACGTGTTTTGGGCTTTGACATCTTCAGTATTTGATTTAATATGGCCTTTAGCACAGAGCCATTGTTGGATCATGTGCTGGGTTAGTTTGGAGTCTTCATCAAATTTGGACCACCATTTAACTTTGAAGGTTCTTTGGATAAGCAAGTGTGTTTCTTGAGTGTGGAATTGAAGATTCCACATCCAGACCCAAGGTAAAAAGAAATTTGTACAGAAACAAAGAAAGAAAGGGGAAATCTTTTTTCTGAAGCAGAGGGAACATAATGGGCTTTGAAAAGGGTTAAACATGATTTTGCATTAGGGGTTAGGATATCTGGGCTTGGTCCATAATAGTTCCACCAATGTTGGAACCAGTTTGGAAGGCTTTCAACAGTTATTTTGGAATTAAAGAAAAATAACCATGAATGGCTTTTCTTTGGATTTTGAACTAGGAAGGTATTGAACCACGCTTGTTGGTAATCCCAATAAGAGTAGGATAGGCTATGGTTTAATCTATTTTGGAAATTGGCAGGGAAAAATTTAGGGTTATGAAGGGGTTCTCCCCATTGTTTAGGAGAAATGACTTTAAGGATAGTGGTCGTAGAATAGGCAGGCTCAGAATGGGCATCTGAAAGGAAAAAGTGTTTGAATTTCACAGATTCTGTGAATTCAAGAATGTCTTGATAAAAGGATTGGGGTTTTGACAAATCCCAAGGTTTGAAAAACCAACCCTTTGGAAAAAACTTTGAAAGAGTAATAAATGGATCAGGATTATAAAACCCATCTTCAACACTCAAAATATTTTGGTGATAGGTTTTATTATGCCAATCCGATTTTTGTGAAGGCTTTTGAGAAATAATTTGAGAAGATGAACTTCCACTTAAAATACTTCTTTTTGGGTTTTTGGAAAAGTAATTTCTTTGGAAGAAGGCTTTTGAATTTCTTGACTTTTTGAAAAAGTTTGTAAGGCAAGAAGGAGTTCATGAGATTTGGAAATGGATTCAATCCATTCATTTACCTGGACTTGAGAGGTAATTGCTTTGGATGAAGATTCTTCTTCTTCTTCTTGGATTGTGTCAACCCAAGATTTTATAGGAATGCCTGAGGCTAGCTTTGGAATGGGTGGAGGAGATTGGGATTCTTTGTAAGGGTTCTGGACAGAGGGCTCAATAAGCTTGGCTTTGCCAGTGTCTTTTTTCTTGGGCGGCATTATCTGTTTTGGAGAAATTCTCTGGTTAGAAAATCTGGAACAGAATTTCTATCTCCTTTAATAAATTCAATTTCAAAATCAAAAACACTCAAAATTGCTTGCCATCGTGCAAAAATCTGTTTAGATGCAATGTTTTGAACATCTTTTTCTAAAACATGTTTTGCAGCTTTACAATCAATCCTTAGCAAAAAATTTTGATTTAGCAAATCACTTTGAAATTTAGATATGCAAAGAACAATAGATAAAATCTCTTTTTTAATAGTAGAATAGTTTTTCTGACAATCATTCCAATGGGCAGAAAAATATTGGACTATTTGTTCTTTATCATTTTCAACTTGTTTTAGAATACCACCATAACCTAAGTCAGACGCATCAGTTTCAACAACTTTAGGTAGACTAGGGTTAGCTAAATACAGACAAAGGATTTCTTTAACGGTATCCTTTATTAATCTAATAGCTTTAGTGTGTTCATTAGTCCAGGGGACAGGAACTTTCTTTAACCTATCATGTAAGGGTTTTGCAATCCTATTGATATTAGGACAAAAGTCTAGAACATAATTTAAACTTCCTAGAAATCTTTGAAGTTGGGTCTTGTCTAGAATTTTATCAGGGAATTTATCAGTAAAAGCAAGAGATCTTTCAATGGGTGTGATTTTTCCTTTGGAGATATAATGTCCTAGGAACCTAACTTTTGTCTGAAATAAAGAAATCTTTGTACTAGAAACGGCTAGGCCAGCTTTCCTAGTTGCAAAATAAAAAGTCTTTAAATGTTTGAAATGTTGATCAATATCTTTTGAGAAGATTAACATCATCAATATAAACAATGCAAAATTCGGAGTAAGGGTTATAAATGTCATTCATAATCCTTTGAAACTCAGAAGGTGCATTCTTTAAACCAAACGGCATACCGTCCATTCAAATTGTCCAAATGGAACAGTAAAAGCAGTTTTATAACGGTCTTTTGGATGAATTTGAATTTGCCAAAAACCTGACTTCATATCAAATTTTGAAAATATGAAAGCAGAGTGAAGTTTTTGAAGCAAATCTTTTTTGTTAGGTATGGGATACCTAATCCATTTTAGGGCTTTGTTTAAAGGTTTGTAATTGATCACAAGTCTTGTGTACCTCTTTCTATTTCAGAATTTTTATTTACATAGAAAGCAGCGCAAGACCAAGGGAACTAGATTTAACAATCAGTCCTTTAGACTCTAAATCTTTGATTTCATTCCTACAGTGTTTTTCTAAGTCCATATTCATTTGAATAGGTCTTGCTTTAGTAGGAATTTGTTTTTCATCAAAAGAGGACTCATAAGGAAGATCTATTAAATGTTGCTTTCTATTCCAAAAAGCAGAAGGTAGATCAGCACAGATTTCTGTCTCAATTAATACTTTGAAATCATTAATCTTTTGTTTTGTGAAATCAGTTTGTAGTTGTTTTTCAATTCTTTCAATATTTAAATCCTTTTTTAAATAAAGTAAGTCATTTTGTTTTTTCTTTAACAAAACACTAACATGGTTCTGATAGACGGAACAAGCTTTTACAATATTCAAATTTCTCGTTTTAGGTTTTTCAATAAAAGAAAACTTTAATTTTTTATTCTTTGCTTTAAAGGTTATACCATCATAATTAACGGTATAAGGGGTAATGAGGTTTATGAAAGGAGTTCCAAGGATAACAGCATGATGTATATCATTTGTTAAAAGAAAAGAAGTCCTAAATTCAAAACCATCATTTGGAATTGAAGCATCAACTTTGGAAGAAATCTTTAGTTTTGAATTATTTGCGGCAGAAAGTCTTTCATGTGTTTTTTTATGAAACCTATTTGGAATAATAATTTCTTTGATACAATTTAGATCAGCACCTGTGTCAAATAAGGCTACTGTGTCAATTTGGAAATCAGATGAAAGGATTAGAGTAATCCAAATTAAGTATTTTCTTGTAGTTACTTGCTTTAAAACAAAAAGAAAATCATTTGGAAGAGACTCAATATTCTCAAGATTTTGATTTTCAAATTCATCATTATCAGACTCTGGAATTTTTTCAGAATTATCAACTAATTGACTTTTAAGAAGAATTGGATTGTTTCAGAATCACTTTTCTGTTTTTCTTTTAAATCTTTTATTTCAAATTTTACTTCTTGAATTTCTTTTTGTAGGTCTTGAAAACTGGGTGTATCTTTTTTATATTTCTTTTTACTTAGGATTTGTGTAAGATCATAAGTATTCTGTTTTAAAATAGGAGTTTTAGAAGATTCTCCTTTTTCAAAAGTCTTTAGGAGTTTGTCAAGATATTCTTTTTGCAAATCAGGATTTGAAATATGTTTTACAATTTCAAGAAAAGTTTCTTGATCTTTAGTCAAAACATTAAGTTTCTTATTCTTTAAGTAAGAATCCGTGTCAGAATCACTATTGCTTTGACTAGAAGTATCTGAGTCAACTAACTCATCCACTTGTAAAGGATCAGAATTTTCAGTTACGGAAGATTCAGATTCAGAAGACTCAATAAGCAGGTTTGTTATTTTGGAAAGAATTTCGTCACTGAGATCTAACTCATGAAGTTTTTTGTTCATTCTACAATATTTTGCAGTATGTCATTTCTTTCCACATTTATAACAAGTAGCTTCCTTATAATTGAAATGGGCTTTAGATCTAGAAGTGTGAGGTTTTCTATTGGATTTCTTATAAGGTTTTGAATGCTTTTTATAGAAATTTTCTTTAGGATTAGGAAACGATTTTTTAAATTTTCTAGAACTGTAATTCTTTTTATAAGGTTTTGAAGAACATTTTCCTTCACAATCTTTAGAGGTACTAGCTTTAAAGGGATCATAGTTGAACTGTTTACAAAAACTACCTAGTTCTTGCTTAGATTTCCTAAGCTCCCATTTTAGGCGTTTCTGTAATTTCAAGTCTTGGCAAATCTTTAAGCCTTCCTTATTGATAAAACTTACTAATTCACCATAGGTAAGTCTATCATAAGGGATACGGTTGTCATGGAGGGCTTTAATGGAATTCCTAACCTTTTCCCCTAGAAGGGTAGGTAAACCAGCAAGGAATTTTTCTTTCCAAGTTATATTGTTAGCATCATCTCTTAGAAAGAGTCGCGTAAAGAAGGTGGTTTTATAACTTTGGAAATCACTAAGCTTTCTACATCTTAAGTTATGTAATAACTCAGCATTTTTATCACGTAGGTGAGAGGGGTCACCTATGAAATGGAGGGAAATGGTCAAAATTAAAGTTGCAACAGCATCTTGGATAGGACTGTTATATTCATCCAGAATGGGAACATTGTCTTCATCTGTTTGAATAGCATCTAAGATGTCTAACTGTTGACTTTTGGTGAGAAGATGATCCCACCAACCTTTAAGTTGACCAGTAAAACCAGCAACGAGAATTTCTGTAATTGCCTTATCAGAGGTTCTTGTTTGGGTTTTATAGGCATTTGATGCCATGGTCATTTGTTGTAATAGGCTAAGAATGTTAGATTCAGACATTCCATCTATATTCCATTCATAGACAGAAGATGCATTAAACCTGGATTGGCTTATTGCACTAGGCCTATTATCAACAGCTATATCAGGAGGAGAATAAGAAGTAGCAGGAAGTGCTAATTCCCAATGAACTTTATTAATTTTAGAGACAGGTTTGGAATTTTCTTCGAAGGCTTCTATGTCAGAAGAAGCTATGGAAGAGTTATCTAAGTCTAGAACTCCGATTTTACTACTAGATGGGGAGTATCTAGGGCAATATCAATTTTCTTTTTTGAAGACGAAGAAGATGTTTCTATCCTATCCAGTTGTTCTTTAATAGCTCTAACAAAATCTGATTTTGAGTCATGGACAATCTTCTGGCTATCTTTAGAAATCTGGAAAGGCTCGAAAATAGGCTTTTTAAGTTTCTTCCTCATTAGGCTTTACGACAGTTTTTAAGGAAGAAACAGTAATCGTAGACTGTTGGATTTGACTTTCTATCCTAGTCAACTGTTTTCCAATTGTATTTAGATTAGTATTACAGAAATTATTCTGTTGGATAATACTATCTAAGTCTTTATCAGTGTCATTGGGTCTATGAATCTTTAAAGGTGAGGCTTTAACCTGGACTGAAGGTTCACCATGATCTATAGTTATGTTTCTCAAAGGAGGGTGTTCAGATTCAATAGTTCTGTCACTATCAGAAAGATTCCATTGAGGAATTTTCTTTCTAATAGTAATGGGATTTGATTCTTTAAAAGGGTAAGAAATATTATTTTCAGAAGTATATATTTCAAACCAATTAAAAAACGTAATGTGGACTTTATACAAGTTTATAAATTCATAGTAGATTTCTTGAATTTGTTTTCTTTGGTTTAGAAAGTGTTTAAAAAACCAAAGTCTTTTTTCTTTATTCAAATCAGAATAAAAATCTTTGTGCAAGGAGGCTTTATCCAGATTGAAATCTTTTTGCAGGACATTTATGACATTTTCCGTGACAGCAGAAAATGTTGGAGAAGTTGGGGGAGAATGGTCCTTCTCCTCTTTACTTTGTTCATGTTGAGTACTAGTGTAAATAGGGTGAGGGATACTAGTAGTATAATCAACAGAACGTATAGAAGAACTACTAGGGATATCCGAGGTGGAAAACCTAGGTTGGTCTTTGTATGACAGATTCGGGATTTTAGAGAATTTTCTTTCTAAGGAGGGAACTAGAAATTGATTCTAAATCACAGAACCTAGATGAAGTATTTCTTCTGAAAGATAATTTGACTTTTCCATCAGAATACTGAGTCACATTTTGTAACTCTGTATTTGGCTCAAGTTGTCTTGGAATCACTGGTTCAGTGGCTCCTTCTAGAATCCATTCATCAGGAAGATTGATATCTTTCCATTGGATGGGTCTAGGAATGACAGTGTTAGATTTTGAAAGGTCAGTCTGTAGGAGAAGAGTTTCATCCTTTTTTGACTGAAGTTTATGTTTCGTATTAAACGCAGAATGCATAGCTTTGTAGGAGATTTTGTAGATCAAGGCAACAGGGATTGATCCTTCAAACATATGGTAATTATGGGTTTTGATTTGAAGAATCATGCTTTTAAGGATATTTTTATCTTGTAGAGAGACTGTAATGTTTGGGTAACAGTCAAAAGAAATAGGACCTTTACAGAGACTTGATTCAATACTACTGAGTAAAGAATCATCAAAAGAGATGAATCTGCCATCCTTTAGAACTGCTAAGATGGAGGTATCTAAGCCTTCTTTTGTGAGGGGTTTTATTCCAACTTGGATTAAACCAACATGCACATAATTAAATTTTTTATCTCTTAAATGTTTTAGAGCATGCTCAGAAAATAATTTAATTGTCTCAAAAGGTTTTGTAAGAGTAATATCACGTTCTTCAGTCTTTATGATATAATCTGTTTTTAGAAAATCAAGCCTTTTGGTTTTATATATCGTATCTTTAGAAATCTTTGGTAATTTCCAGCAGTCAATGGCTTTATCAAAATCTTCAATTATAAATTCTTCTGAGTTCACTATATTCTTTGAAATACTAGTCTTATCAGTAGAAGAGCTAGACAAAGAGGAGGTTCTACAGAGTAGAGATTCCATGAGAAACTAAGCTTTTAAACTAAGACTTATGAGTTTGCCTACAGGTATGGGTTTACTGCCCTAAGCGGAATCCTATCCTAGACGGGACTTACAACCAGTAAAAGATTCAGCAAAAACACAGGAGATAATTTAAAGGAAAGAAAACATGAAATCTTAATCAATACAACATCCAACCACACCTAGTCTGATGTCATACAAGACAGGATACCATACAAAACATACAATGGTTATAAGTCCGAATTTTGCATTGTTTATATTGATGATGTTTTAATCTTCTCAAAAGATATTGATCAACATTTCAAACATTTAAAGACTTTTTATTTTGCAACTAGGAAAGCTGGCCTAGCCGTTTCTAGTACAAAGATTTCTTTATTTCAGACTAAAGTTAGGTTCCTAGGACATTATATCTCCAAAGGAAAAATCACACCCATTGAAAGATCTCTTGCTTTTACTGATAAATTCCCTGATAAAATTCTAGACAAGACCCAACTTCAAAGATTTCTAGGGGTAAGAAATATTATTTTCAGAAGTGTATATATATATATATATATATATTTCAGAAAATTACGTTTTGACCCCGAAAATTATAATCAGGTCCCTACCATGGAATATTCTCGAAAAATTATATTTTAGAAGCCCTTCTGATGTAAAGTTCAAAAAGTATTCAACATGAAAAATGTTCGTCTTGGAAAAACGAGTCTGATGGTTCATAAATCATATCAATCAAAGTTCATTTCCTATTTTTATAGTCGAAATAAGAAACTTAACGTGTATAACGATAAAATCAGAAATCGCGCAACCAGTTTTTAGAACCACGCGTTTCCTAATGCGACAAAACTACACTTAAAAATATTTCAACCTATTTTTCAACACATAAAGTCTTATTTTCCGATATAGTCTCATTCCGAGACTTGATCTACAATATGAAATCCTTCCGGAAGAGTTTCCGAATTTCTGGATATTATAATTCTCCACTCCTTATAAAATTTCGTCCTCGAAATTAATTTGTCTTTATACCTAACGATCTAATTCACAATGCATACAGGGAAAATCTCTAATCTAACTGCATGGGTTTAACACACCCCTCCTGACTTCGAGCACAACTACGGTGCTACACCGAACTCTTTATTTAAAATGTCTCAAACATATATCTTAGGTTCGCTAATAACCCTCTGGCCTTACAATGTTCTAATACTGGTACTATATAACTACTTCAAATTCTCTTATCTCAAGGGCTTATAAGGTCTCAACTCAAGGTAACTATTTCTAATACGAAAACAATTAATTTATAGTATAAATTCGGTGTGCGGTGTGAGGCGGTCCCTCGCGTGAGACGAGGCGGACAACCTCGAGGCGGTCGAGGCGACAGCCTCAATCCGAAAACAAAAAAAAAAAACTAAAAGCAATAAATAATCTACAACTAATACATAAAAGAATCAATCAAAATTAAACAAAATGAAATATAATAAAATAAGTTCATGAAATAAAATGACCGCTAATCTCTGAATAGGCTATTATTTGTGTTTAATAGCATAAAATGTGGGTATGAAGTGTCATCCTTCAAAAGGTCATCATCATATATAATTTCAGTGTTATTTAAGGCGCAAGGCGCACTGAGGCGCAAAAGGTCCTGGAGCTAGGTGCGCGCCTGAGGAATGTGAGGCGCAAAATATAACAAAATATGTAAAAATATATAGAAAAACAATGTATAAGATTGTTTCACACACTATCAATTAGCCATAAATGATATTTAACTATTATTTTTTTTATAGTTCTTATCCTAAATTTCATTTATAAATTACAAGTTCATATCCAAAACCAAAAGCAAGATTCCAACCAATCTTCATATAATCACATCTAAAACAAATTTATTTTAATAACGCCTTTAATAACGCTGTATAATTTCTATCATAAATAAATTTATTAATAATAAATTATAATTAATAAATATATATAATAGTGAATGATTATTTTTAGTGATAATTATTTTGCCATTTTCGGCTAAGCATTGAGGTCGAGCTACTCTGTTAATATGGTTAACAATACTGTCAGGAAAATAAAATTGAAAATTTTATTTTCTGTACCTTTTTAGTCTATAAAGAAGCTCAAGTTGAGACTCAAGTTGAGACTCTGTTAATATGGTTAACAATACTGTCAGGAAAATAAAATTGAAAATTTTATTTTTTGTACCTTTTTAGTCTATAAAGAAGCTCAAGTTGAGACTCTTTATCCCTACTTTCAGTTTCCTTATATTTATTTTTATTTTTCTTTTAAAAATAATGACTTCACGGCTTTTGGGTTGAGGCGTCCGCCTCAAACCGCCTCAAGCTGCCTCGACTCGAGGCGTCATGAGGCGGGCCACCTCAGGCCTTTGAGGCGGTCCTATTGAAAACTCGGTTTGAGGCGACAGCCTTGACGCGCCATAGCTGCGAGGCGACCGAGGCGGCGCCTCGAGGCGCGCCTCAGATGGAGTTTTTAAACTATGATCTATACATATCAAAATAAGTCATCCACAGACTTCAATGCACTTGGGCTAGACGCCAACCAGAAAATCATCTCATATCAAATGAAACATTCATATTATATACAAAGACCTATCTGGTCTATATACAAAACAGAAGACATTCTCTGACAGCCGGATACACCACAGTGCAATCACTGACTCTAGACCATGTTACTGACTTTTAAACAACGCTCTGATACCAACTTTGTAACATCTCACCTAAAGCCAGGATACTACCGATAGGAAACAGGAAAACCCATCTCCATAAGCCTCTAATGCTACTAAAATTTTGGCATGACATCTGCTAAAAATCATGAAACCTGGATAAAAGTCCAGCACCTCGAGGTGACATGAAATTAAATTCAAAAGAAACAATCTCAACTCATGCAAATAGGCCTCCGGCCTGACAAATCTCAACTCAGTACGAATAGGCCTATGGCCTGACATATCTCAACTCATATACAAATAGGCCTCCGGCTTAACATTAGATAAATAACTACAAACAACTATGTGCTCAGCACGATTTAAAATTATACATATGATACAAATAAATAAAATTAAAATTGTGGGAGCCCATTACACATTCCAGAATCATACAACGACTCAAGACCGACTTGACTGCACCGAGGCGATCTGTTGTCTTCAAGACGTCTATAGTAATCTACTAGCTTTTTAAGTCCAATGTGAACATGCAAAACTAGCAAACTGTTGAGGTGTGAGCTATAAATCTCAGTAAGTAACTCTTGTCTTATGCAAATATATCAAGTAGCAATAATAACCTAAATAGAAATCAGATATATGTAAACATACACAAACTTATAAATCTTATATTTATCCTATGATCGCTTACATATACTATACATTGATAACTTACTCACCGCACTGAATGCAACATTAAATTTCTCCTAACCAAAACTAACTTACTATCTACCAAACCACCCAAACCCGCAGCTAAGGCCATCCCAAACATGTGGTGGTTTAGTCAGCTTAAACTATGGTTGGTTACTTCATATGGATTATGTGAGCTAAAACACAAGCATTAGCTAACTATAAGCTATAGAATTTTTACTGAAACACTGGGCTGAAACCTCAAACCTCTATATAACATAACATACCGACATTGGATTCAATCCATTGGAATCTTCACAAACTACATTCTGAATGTGGTAAACACTCAACACTCAGCTCATACATTAATATCACAAATCGACCATGCATCTCAACATATAATTTATACATAGTACATAATTATAACATACTACCATCTTACTCATCGAATTTGAACTAGACATAACTGAACTTTCATATCAAAGAGAAATATCTCCACCAAATAAGGAAACCAACTGTACAGGGTCCAAATTCTGAAATCACCCTATAATAGAATAATAACTGCATCTAGCCTCGTAGGGAAAGCTATACGCAAAAGCTAGAATTTCTATATCTGAAATAGTAAAACTTTATAAGAAACTCTGAAAACTATATAGGTTTGTAAAATAAGAAATCCCATATGTTAGAAAATATCCACCCAGCTGTGATGGTATACAAGATCAAGTAGTGTCAAAATCCTCTACATGAAATTTCAATTTGGTAATCTGTTGGACATCAGTTCTTTTATAAAAGTAAACTGTTATGCAAAAGAATTATCATGAAAATCCTCATACAACTAATAAAATCAATTCCAAATCAACAGATTCCATAACTAGTGGAATCAAAACTCACTTACTCTATAAAACTGTAAAACTTTGTATAAACTTTTGAATTTTTTTATAGTTAGAAATCACATAAAACTTTCTAAATCTTTTTATCTGAAAACTTTAAAAGTCATTGTAATAACGTGGTGATGAGGGGCGTTATGTATCGCCGTCCTTCTAAGAACCTGTTTGAAATCCTCTGATTTTCTCTTAAAATTGTTTATCTTGAAAACTCGTTTATAAACCATCATTTTGGAAATAATATCTCTGAGTATCTATAGAAAACCTGACGCATGGGGGCGTTACGTATCGTCGTCCCCCTATACGCCTAACTAGTGGTCTTGGGGCGTTACGTATCGTTGTCTCTCAAGCTACTGAAATGGAGCCTGGTGTGCAAATCCATGCCATTGGGGCGTTACATATCGCTATACCCCAATGCATGTCATTATCATGTCCCTGAATCTAGGGTCCAGGGGCGTTACGTATTGCCGTCCATGTAGCCCTGAAATCTGGTGGTCTTGGGGCGTTACGTATCACCGTCCCCCAAGCCACTGAAAGTAGGATCTAGAGGCGTTACGTATCACCGTCCCCCTAGTAATGCTCTACATGTGCACATGTCATATCAGTCAATTCTATATCTATACCAAGTTACAACTGAGGTGAGTTTTTCCCACATGCCTCAAAATCATAAAATCATGCTTTAAAAGTCAAAACTTTCTAAAACATTTCTCAAAGAATTCTTATTTATAAAACAACTAGAAATAAATTTGGCGAACGTCCTATGTACTGAAAAGTAAGTCTCGAATCAAATCAATTAAGTAAAAGATATAAAGTCTGCATATCCATATCTTATAGGAAGTCATATTTTCCTTCTTTGTATATCCATGATCTGATTATAATCTTATAGATTTGCACCTTTTTGTGTCTCAGGTTGTAAGGATTCATCACATGAAGCTTATGTATGCTCTTTTTCTTCAGTAATGCCAATCACTGTTCTAGGCTCCACCTTTAGCTGAACCCTCTCAGTTTCTTTAACTGAAGGCTTCTCAGTGTGAGAGCCTATTACTAAAGTTTCATTGAAAGTAACATATATGTCGATGACACATTTTGATAAACCAGCATCCTTACACCATAGCTTATAACCCTGTATTCCCTCTGGATAGCCAATAAACACTCATTTCAATGCTCTAGGTTCAAGTTTTCCCATTTTGACATGTGCATAGGCTGCACATCCAAAAACTTTCATTGCAGACAGATCAGGTAGTTTACCTGAACACTTCTCCTCAGGTGTTTTAATTCAATGGCTTTAGAATGGGATCTGTTTACTATATAAGCTACTGTTGTAACAGCTTCAGCCTAAAAAACCTTTGGCAAGTTTGCTTGAAATAACATACACATTACTCTTTCCATAAGGGTTATGTTCATTCTTTCTGCCAATCCATTCTGTTTAGGCGTATAGGCTACTGTCTTGTGCCTGGAGATTCCTTCTTCAGTACAGAAGTTGTCAAACTCTCTGTTACAGAATTCCAAACCATTGTCAGTCCTTATCCTTTTTACTTTTTTTCCTATTTGATTTTGCATCAGTAAGAATCATTCTCTGAATTTCTTAAAAGTTTTATCTTTGCTTTTTAACACAAACACCTATATTTTCCTTGAGTAGTCATCTATGATGGATAGAAAATATCTAAAACCATTGAGTGAAGGTACTTGGGAAGGTCCCCACAAGTCAGAGTGCATATAATCCAGAGTTTTTTTGGTCATATGTTTACCAGAACTAAGCTTGACTCTACTTGCCTTACCAAAAACACAATGCTCACAGAATTCAAGGGAGGTAATATTATGCTTTCCTAGAAGTTCTTGACTATGTAGTTCCTTCAGCTCTTGGTCACTTATGTGACCCATTCTAAGGTGCCACAATCTAGTGGTATCTGTCTATTTCTTGACAGATATTGTTGCCATAACAGCAAGTGTTTCTCATTGCAGTATATAAATTTCATTCTTCATGTGCCTTTTCATTACAGTCATAGAGCCTCTAATGATTTTTATCATGCCACCTTCAGTCTTAAAACTGCAACCACTTTGTTCTAATACACCAAATGAGATTAAGTTTTTCTTTAGCTTAGGTCCAAACTTACATTATGCAATTCTAATCCCTTACACTTCTAATTCCAGTAACATTACAACACATATTGTTACCCATCAAAACTTTGCCACCATGATCAAGACTCAAAGTAACAAAAAAATTCGTATTTGGACACATATGAAAGGAACAACCAGAGTCAAGAACCCACTCACTTTCATTTCTAGTCTCTTATGTAATCAAAAGATCAGCATTTTGATAGCTATCATCTAAAACATCTGATGCATTTGATACAACAGTTGTATCTCTTTTGTGATCTCGGTTCTTTCCTTTCTCTTTGTTTTTGTTCTTCCTCTCATAACAATATTTAATGAAGTGACATTCTTTGTAACAGTGGAAGCAATTCCTTTTCTTATTCTATAATTTTGATCTTCCCTGAGTCTTGCCTTTAAATTCTCTTTGTTCACGTCTCTCTCTCACATTTAGTCCCTCGACATTTCCTCCATTTTTATGATCAGTTCTCTTCTTTAATTCTTTCGAGTTCAGTGAAGATTTCACATCTTCCATTGTCAGAGAGCTTCTACCATACATTAGAGTATCAACAAAAGATTCATATGCTTTTGGTAGGGAACTCAGCAAGATTATGGCATGATCCTCATCCTCAACTTTGACCCTAACATTTTCCAGGTCAAGGATGATTTTGTTAAACGAATCTAGATGTTCGGTGAGTGATTCCCCTCCACTCATTTCTAGTGTATATAATATTTTCTTCAAGTATAATCTGTTTGCAAACGATTTTGCCATGTACAGATTCTCTAACTTATGCCAAAGCCCTATAGCAGTTGTTTCTTTTGACACCTCTCTTAACACTTTATCTCCAAGGCTCAAAACTATGATGTTGTGGGCTTTATCAAATGAATCTTGAAACTCTTCATCACTCATCTTTTTTGGTTTCTTGATCTTACCATTTTCATTTATGGGGTGTTCCAGCTCTTGATGAACCAACAATGCTCTCATCTTTATCTTCCATAGATTGAAGTCGTTTGTACCATTGAACTTCTTTATTTCAAACTTTGCATGTGACATTGCTCCCTTTCTTTTGGCTCTAATACCAGTTTGTTGTAATTACCCAGTGTGGTTTTCTATGACTTATGGCAGTAAGAACTTATTTCCAAATTAAAACACTCACACGACTTATTAACAATGAACAAAGCACAATCAAGATCTGTCAAGAAGAAGAAAAGAATGGCAAATGATCAAACACAGATAGAGCAAGATTTACGTGGTTCAGCGTAAGCCTACATCCATGGGGCAAGAACATATTTGTTGCTTCTTATTTCTCAATCAATTGAGGTTTACACTTTCAATCATTCTCAAATCAAAGAAGACTCTCTGAATCTCTTTTCTTTTTTTCTTTCTCACAAAACTCTCTCAGATGTTATCACATATATCCATTAAGCCAACACACTGCTGACTTTATACTAGGTTAGCAAGTCATATGAGATGCAGCAGACAGTTGCAACTTGCACCTGATTCAGTTATCACACCAGAAAATAGTTATAGCTGGCTTACTCATCTGCTCATTTGCACACTTGAACAGCATCAGGTCAACAAAGCCATACACTCTGAGATCAGTGATTGAATCACAAATTCTACAGTTTTAGAGTGAAAATAAGTGAAAATGGCGAAAAATGACGTTATCGAATAACTTTTGAGCTAATCGGATAACGGCTGCCCAAAAAGTGAACTGGTCACTGTTCGGGCAGCCCACAGACAGTGAATTGTATCATTGATGGTGATAATGAATGGTATGAGAATACGTGAAGAAGGGAGAAAGCTATGGCTGAATTGGGTCTGCTTTATCTTGGAATGGGAATTTCAGGTGGGTGAAGAGGGTGCTAGGAATGGACCTTCTTTAATGCCTGGAGGTTCCTATGAGGCCTACAATTACATAGAAGATATTCTCAAGGTGGCTGCTCAAATTCCTGATTGTGGTCCTTGTGTTACTTATGTTGGCAAAGAAGGATCTGGAAACTTTGTTCAGATGGTTCACAATGGTATTGAATATGGTGATATGCCGTTAATAGCCGAGGCATATGATGTGCTGAAATCAGTTGGCAAGCTCTCAAATGAGGAACTGCACTGAGATTCTTGATTGAGATCACTGCAGATATATTTGGAATTAAGGATGACAAGGGAGAGGATATTTGGTGGACAATGGTTTGGATAAAATTGGCATGATGGGTACTGGAAAATGGACAGTCTAGCAAGCTACTGAGTTGTCGGTAGCTGCCCCTACGATAGAATCATCCATGGATGCTAGGTTCCTAAGTGGTTTGAAGGAGGAAAGAGTTGAAGCTGCCAAAGTCTTCAAATCAAGTGGCATTGGCAATGTCCCACCTAGCTGAGCAAACTGCTGATAAGAAAAAATTGATTGATGATGTGAGACAAGCACTGTATGCATCCAAAATATGCAGCTATGCCCAGGGAATGAACTAGATACGTGCAAAGAGCATTGGGAAGGGGCGAGACTTGAAATTCGAGGAAATGGCTAGGGGTGAGCATCGGTTCCGGGTCTACCCGGAACCAGTTGGAACTGGACCGGAAATCCGGGTTTGGAACCAGAACCGGTTGTAACCGGTCCGGTTCCGGTTTCAGAATGATCGGAACCGGAACCGGACCATAGAACCTATACACGATCTCTTCCTTAAGCGTACAAACAACTGATACACCTTATACACGCAACCTTTTGAGATCCAAAGAACAAAAAAGCCGCATAACAACTTTCATTATGTCCTTGTTGCTCAAAACATTTTAAAGTAAAAAAGGAAGAAAAATTCAACAAACAAACCAAACAAGTAAAGGTAGCAGTGTAGCATACATTCCCACTCGCCGTTTTGGAGAGCTGACGGGTCCAATTATTAGAAAGATTGATGGAACCATCTCTCAAAGACATTGTAATGGCCATTATCGCAGTTGAGTGCGATGATAGGTGACTGTAAAATGCAAGAATTATATGAATATAGTATATGGAAAACAGTCCAACTAAATAACTGTTGTAAATTCCTCAATATTCATTAAATATGATATGTATATGGATCATTGGGATTTTTTCAAGGGGTGAATGGGAGGTTGCAATCCTTGGAGGGTTGCAACCCACCCCAAGGGGTGCCCTATTGGCACCCCTCAATGCCTTATAAAAGGAGGCATTTATTCCAAATGAAAAAGACAGAAAAAATTACAAGTAATATCCAATTTTCAAAGGCATTGTGTTTTCTTTGTTTTTGAGAGAGAGATCCACCAATTTCTGAGTTCGCATACTTGTTAAGGAGTGCTCATTGAACAAGAAGTATCCAAGTTATCATGGGAGAATGTTGGCAATTCGAATCCGTAGAGCACCTGTGACGGGGCCAATAAGTTCTTAAGGACAGAGAGATCTCGACTTGGATTGAATCTGTAAACTTGATTTCCAGGTTTGTCTTGAAGTTTTCTGGTTTTAGGGTTTTTGCATCTAGATCTACTCTTGGTGGTTTGATCTGTTTGATTTGCATGTTATATTACTGTTTAATGACACCAACTTAACAACAATCTTAAGAACTTATTGATATAGTGTTATTAGATAGTAATTTGCATGTTAGGGTTTGAATATTTTCTGGAAAATTCAGACTGTGCATGAAAAACCCGTAGGGCGTTCGAACGCCCTACGCACGTGAAGGCTTAAAATCTGAAATTTCGTAAGAACGTTCGAACGCGTCTTCAAACGCAATTCGAACGCAAGCCTTCTGCCTAAGAACGTTCGAACGAGTCCTAAACGCAACTCGAACGCAAACTCTCTGGAATCATTCCATTCGAACGCGTTCACGAACGCTATACGAACGTGAACTCTCTGGAATCATTTCGTTCGAACGCGTTATCAAACGCTACTCGAACGTGAACTCTCTGGAAACACATCGTTCGAACGCGTTATCAAACGCAACACGAACGCACACACACTGGACAGTCTCGTTCGAACGTAGATACGAACGTGACACTAACGATTTTGTCCTGGAAGTATCATAAATTACAAACTTTAATTAATATTAACTTGGTTAGTCATATACTGTAAACACATTAATCTTGGTAGTATAGATTTAAGTTATTATTAAGTTGTTCAATTATCACAAGCATACACATAGTGATAAAGTTGAAATTAATTGGTTGTTGCATAATTGGTTGAGAATTTAAAGTGTAGTTTTGCACAAGTAATTCCATCCAATCTTGATTGACATATATATCTACACTTATCGTATTAATTGTGCTATTGGAAGAGTGTAAATCTGGGTTTTGAATTGCTAAAAGATTCTATTGGAAAAAGTGTTTGAAGAATATTCGTTCATTCAATTTTCCTTAAGTATCTTTAGTTGAAATTCAAGGACTTATGTTTATTTGAACTTTCGTCCATTAGAACAACAAGTGACTACCTAGTACATCACTTTGAACTAGATCATTCGTTGATCGTTGTATAATTTATCTTTTGTAGACTTATTGAACCCTGTTTGTTTCCAGTTACACATGGTTAGCGGAAACATCACAGTACCGGTCTCTCATGGAGAAAAACCGGAGAAGTTTGGTGGGGCAAACTTCAAACAGTGGCAGAACAAAATGTTGTTCTACCTGACAACTCTCTAGTTGGCTAAATTCCTCAAGGATCCTCCGGGTCCTGTGGAGGGTGAATCTGAATTGGCCAAGGAAGAGCGAGAACAGACTTGGATGTCTGGAGACTTCTTATGCAAGAACTACCTTTTGGGTGGTCTTGACAATACCCTGTACAATGTGTACCAAGGCATGACTTCTGCGAAGATTCTCTGGGAATCTCTCGAGAATAAATACAAAACCGAGGATGCCGGACAAAAGAAATTTGTCGTGGGTAGGATCCTGGACTACAAGATGGTAGTTTCAAGGACGGTGATGTCTCAGTTAGGTGAACAACAATAGATCATTCATGAAATACTAGATGAAGGAATGAAACTCTGTGAGACGTTTCAAGTTGCCGCTATAATTGAAAAGTTGCCTCCATCATGGAAGGACTTCATGAGCTATCTGCAACACAGAAAGAAGCAGATGATCCTTGAAGACCTTGGAGTTTGATTGAGAATCGAACAGGACAACATGATGTCTGAGAAGGCCAGCTACAAGACTATGGAGTCTAAGGCCAACATCTTTGAGGATGTAAAGGGTAGCAAGAAAAGAAAGAACAGTGAAGCTGATTCTTCCCAATCGAACAAGAAGTTCAATGGGAAGTGCTACAACTGTGAAAAGAGCGGTCATATGACAAAGGACTGCAGAAACAAGATATCTCAGGACAATGGCAGGAAAAATGAGGCATATGTCGCTAAAGATGAGCAGTTAACTGATGAGATTTCAGAAATGAATCTCTCAGCAGTGGTAACTGAAGCCAACTTGGTTGGGAATCCGAGAGAATGATGGGTAGACACTAGGGCTACTCGTCATATCTGTGCTGATAGCAAGATGTTTTCCTCATATCAGAAAGATCGATGGCGGCGATCATCTGACAATGGGAAACTCGTCTACCTCTAGAGTGGTTGGACAAGGCACAGTAGTTCTGAAAATGATATCTGGAACAGAGCTTACATATGAGAATGTTTGCATGTTCCAGATATTCGGGAGAACTCGGTCTCGGGTTTGTATTTGTTTCTGACAAGATTATATTGACCAAAAATGATGTCTATGTAGGAAAATGATACCTCGCTGAGGGTTTTTTTTCAATGACTGTCAATTGTGCTATTAATAAAGCTGAAACTTCTGCTTATATTATTGAGTCACAAAATGTATGGCATGAGAGGTTAGGACATGTTAATTATGATACAATGCGTACATTAATTAACATGAACCTTATACCTAAATTTGCATTGATAGCCAACATTAGTGTGAGGCATGTGTTGAAGCAAAAATACATAGAACATCATAGAACGAAGTTCTGAACCCTTGGAACTTGTACACACTAACGTGTGTGACATGAATATTGTGAAAATAAGAGGCGGTAAAAAGTACTTTGTCACTTTTATCGATGAAAGCACAAGATTCTGTTAAGTGTATTTGCTGAGGAGCAAAGCTGAAGCTATTGAGAGCTTTATACACTGAGAACGAAGTTGCAAATCAACTTGGCAAGTAAATCAAAATAATCAGAAGTGATAGTGGTGGTGAATATGTTTCATCATTCGGTGAATATTGTTCTGTGCACGGAATTATTCACGAAACCACTGCTCCTTATTCTCCTCAATGGGATTGCTGAGTGCAAAAACCAAACGTTGAAGGAATTGATGAATGCCATGTTGACTAGTTCTAGCTTACCTCAGAACTTGTGGGGGGAAAGCCCTGCTTTCCGCGAACTACGTTCTGAACAAGCTTCCTCACAGGAGATTAGAAAAGACACCATATGAGTTGTGGAAAGGTTATGTACCTTCCTACAAATATCTGAAAATGTGGGGGTGTCTTGCCAATTGCCAAGGTGATGGTTCCTAAACTTAAGAAGGTGGAATAGGACCCAAAACTGTTGACTGTATATTCATCAGATATACTTGCAACAGTAATGCATATCGATTCTTGGCACACAAGTATGAGATTCCTGACATCAATCCAAGTGTGATAATTGAGTCAAGGAATGCAATATTTTTTTGAAGAGACATTTCCTTGTAAGGAAAGACAAAGAAGAGAGTCTCTCAAAAAGATTTGTTGATACTGTCAAGGACAGTGATCAGTTGACCAAGAGTCAGATCCGATTTTCTGACATATTTGTTAGAAAATGAGCCTCAAATCTATAAAGAAACTATGTCTTCTCTGGAGGCACCTCTGTGGAGAGAGGCGATTATCAGTGAGATTGATTCAATCTTACAGAACCATACTTGGAAGTTGGTTGATCTTCCTCCAGGTTGTAAGCCACTGGGCTACAAATGGAAAGATGAAAATGGATGGATCAATAGATAAGTACAAGACGAGGTTTGTCATAAAAGATTATAGACAGAAAGAAGACCTTGTTTACTTTGACACCTATCTACCAGTGATTCGTATCACATCAGTAGAATGCTTATAGCCATAGCAGCTATATATTTGGTCTTGAAATACATCAAAATGATGTAAATACGTCATTCTTGAATGGTGAATTGGTTGAAGAGACTTACATGGAACAACCAGAAGGGTTTAATGTTCCTGGATAAGAACAGAAGGTGTGCAAACTTGTAAAATCCTTGTACGAATTAAAACAAGCACCTAGACAATGACATGAGAACATTGACAAAGAGATGTTGTCAAGTGGGTTTAAAACCGATGAGTGTGATAAGTGTATATACGCCAAATCAACTCAAGAATGATATGTCGTTGTATGTCTCTATGTAGACGATATGCTGATAATTGGTAATAATCATGAGTTGATTCAGTCTACCAAGAAAGTGTTATCCAGTAAATTTGATATGAAAGATTTGGGAGTAGCTAACCTAACTCTTCCTCTATCAAAGAATACTGGTTTAAGCATATCGCAATTAGAGTAGTCAAGGATCATCAGAAGTCTGATGTATCTCACAAATTGCACACGAACTGATATCGCTCAAGCTGTGAATAGGCTTAGCAGATATACTAGCAATCCAGGACATAACCACTGGAAAGTCATAGTAAGTGTTTTGAGGTATAAGAAACTTCAAAATATGGGCTACATTACGAGAGATATCCTGCTGTTCTAGAGGGATAGAGCGATGCTGACTGGATATCTGATACAGTGGATTTCAAATCTACGGTTGGATTTGTTTTCACACTTGGTAATGCAGCCGTGTCATGGAAATCCTCGAGGCAAACATGTGTTGCCCGGTCTACTATGGAATCTGAGTTCATAGCATTAGACAAAACAGCGGAAGAAGCAGAATGGCTTAGAAACTTCCTGGAGGATATTCCTAGTTAGGCCAAACCGGTGCCAATGATTAGCATACATTGTGAAAGCCAATCGGCTATTGGGAGAGCCCAAAATACAATGTATAATGGTAAGTCTCGACACATACGTCGGAGACATGATACCATACGTCAACTGCTCTCAAGTGGCATAATAACAATCGATTATGTCAGGTCGAAGGAAAACCTAGCGGATCCACTAACTAAAGGTTTACCTCGAGAGCAAGTTGAGAAGTCATCGAGGGGAATGGGCTTGAAACCTATAATCTAAGAATTGTCACTGTGGAAACCCAACCTAGCTGACTGGAGATCCCAAGATCTAGGTTCAAAAGGGACAACAAAAACTTTGTGCAATTCAAAACAAGCACTGAAGAGTTTTGTACTCTTTCCCATTCCGATAATGACGCTGAGTGCTGTCTGTCATTGGTTAGGATAAGCTAAGGCTTTTAATGATCACTATATTAGGAGATGAGTCCTAATGGGGGTAAAGACAAATTACCTCTTCATAGTAGATCACCTATTTCAAGTAAGAAGTGAGGCTACTTCCATGGGAACCTTTAAAGGCGGGTTACCCTAAAGTGCTTGATGAATCCGGGACCGTTGTTCAGGGCCGAAATGAACACAACCGTAGAACGGGAAAATGGTCGAATTAAAGCTGTGTGTTGGCAATTGTCTTGGTTTACACCAACGGCAGAACAGTTCAAGACTATGGGTCACTGGTTTGCCAAGTAAATCCGATTGTCATTCACTAGGAAAGGTTCAAGGCGAAAGCTACCTATTTCGATGCAGCTTTAGCTCGCGGTATCTCTCTCACGTGCCTGAATGAATATTTGAAGAATTGTGGCGGATTGTTGTAAATTCCTCAATATTCATTAAATATGATATGTATATGGATCATTGGGATTTTTTCAAGGGGTGTATGAGAGGTTGCAATCCTTGGAGGGTTGCAACCCACCCCAAGGGGTGCCCTATTGGCACCCCTCAATGCCTTATAAAAGGAGGCATTTATTCCAAATGAAAAAGACAGAAAAAAATACAAGTAATATCCAATTTTCAAAGGCATTGTGTTTTCTTTGTTTTTGAGAGAGAGATCCACCAATTTCTGAGTTCGCATACTTGTTAAGGAGTGCTCCTTGAACAAGAAGTATCCAAGTTATCCTGGGAGAACGTTGGCAATTCGAATCCGTAGAGCACCTGTGACGGGGCCAATAAGTTCTTAAGGACAGAAAGATCTCGACTTGGATTGAATCTGTAAACTTGATTTCCAGGTTTGTCTTGAAGTTTTCTGGTTTTAGGGTTTTTGCATCTAGATCTACTCTTGGTGGTTTGATCTGTTTGATTTGCATGTTATATTACTGTTTAATGACACCAACTTAACAACAATAACCAAAACATATGCAAGAGACCTACCGGGTTGTTTGTATTCCAATTAGTGCTCGTAAACCAGCTGAAGCTATAAATTCTATGGATGAAATAGAGGACAACTGATGCCTAAGCACAACTGAAGCAGCTCCACCACCAGATTCTTCATTTACTTCAAAAATTTCCACCAAATGCAAGAGTATTTCAAATGGCTAGAATTCGAAGGGGGGTTGCATTATCCGTGCTATAATCTTGGACAATATTAAGAAGGCCTATGACAGAAACCCAGATCTAGCCAATCTTCTTGTCGATCATTAGTTTACGAAAGAGATTATAGACTGACAATCTGCTTGGCGGAGAGTTGTCTGCCTCGCTATCAGCTCAGGCATTAGTACTCCTAATATGTCCTCCAGCTTTGCTTATTTTGACACATACATGTGGGACAGGTTGCCTGCTAATTTGGTTCAGGCTCAAAGAGACTACTTTAATCTCATACCTATGACAGGGTTGACATGTCTGGATCCTTTCATACTGAATGGTTCATGATTGCTAAACAGTCAAAGATCTGATTTGAACTTTCTGTTGGAGGTATCTTGCCTCGATGACCACTGTTCTTGAACCCAATAATGTTCTTTCTGCGACTGACACTCCATTTTTTTTCTTTTCGTTATCTTGGAAAGATGTATAAACCTTTATGTTTTATTTTCATTTGTTATTCGAATATACTCTCTATCCCTGCTTTCAATTTATACTCTCTATCCCTGCTTTCAATTTTTCTTGCTCTTTCTAGTTTCTGAAATGTTGTGATTATTGACTAATACGCTTCTGATATTTGTGCAAAGTAAAAGTTGAGCAACCTATATGATTCCAAAACGATGTCCTTTCGAATTCTTCAAATTTAAGACAAAGATTCCAGTGGCTACCTGCCGTGAATGGAAAAGCATTGGCTTTTTTGTTGCGATAGTCTTATGAGTATAATGAATTACTATATGTGCTTCTGTTATTATAAAAACCTTGTCAGTTACGGCATTGTAATAATTCTCTGTCATTGCGTTGATTACGTGGTCTGCTATCGGTAGCATTTCAACACGTGAATGCATTTGCTCAATTTCGACTGACTGCAAATATTGAGATATTTTTGAACTATTGTAATGAATTTGGATGTGGTGTGCTATTATGAGGTGTCTAATTGAACAAGCAAACTACGTGAATTTTTATTTACTGTGACCATTGTGGTAGCTTTTTTTATCTTTTGGTTATGTGATTGTGATCTATAATGGTGTACAGCTAATGTTGGGAAAATGATCTCTTTACGGGTGATTTTCGTCTCAGAGACAGTTTCAAGATAACTCTCCCGAGACAATCCTCTTTCAACCTTGAATTTGTTTGGTTATGGGGGACCAAAAGCAAATGTGACAAAAGGCAAAATGAACACAAGATCGGCGAAGAGAGTTTAACGTGGTTCGGCAGAGCGAGTCCAACCTACGTCCACGGGCACAAAGTGGGGTGTTGCTTTTTATTACCAAGTTGAGTTCGGCCGACCTGTTTTCAAGGAAGGTCTAAAGAAAAACCGAGCTAACTGTTCTTCTTTCATAGTGTTTCTTACAAGTAATGTTTAAATGAAAGTTTTTTCAACCCTTATAAATGAGATCACACTACCCTTAAATACTAACGAATAAACGACACTGTTCTCATACTTCCATGACGTCACCCACGTGAATCTCCGGCTGACTGATGGGCTCTCTGCCCCGAGACTGTCTTCGCTGAAAGCAAACCTGTCACCTGGCGGCTTGTCACATCACCCTGTTTTCTCCACTGCCACACGTAATATAATGAAGCCAGCCTGTAAAGAGCTTTCAAATAGTGGTATATGCCAGAGGGAAAAGTCCAAACTACCATGATCAAACATCAGGTGTTATGAGGACAACCAAACCAAGCTGAACTACCCCGGACACTTCCAACCCGACCCCAAAATATATGAACTCATGATCCTGATCCAGGAGGAAAGACAGTGTCGAACCGAGCTGCTGGGCTAAAGTGGTCGGTCTCGGCTCTGATGTTGTCGGTCTCTGAGAACTGAATCATACTGTGTCTTCTGGTCGGTTAGATCTGGGAAACCGGGTCCAAACACCATGTCGGGCCGAGGAGTAACCAACACCCTCTGAACACTCGTCCTTCCAAAAGGAGAAATTCCATCTCTACTCTTTCTGAACTGTTCAGATGCCTTGTCACAAAAATCACCATCAACATGATCATTTTGGTTCATACACCAAAACTCATGTCCATTTATTATCCTTCAATAAAACCGAATGAATAGTTGTAATTAACTCTCTGTCTTTTAATACTGCTATTCTGAATCATTTGTAGATTAAATAACTTGGTTGAACAAGCGTTATATAATCTGATCATCATTGTCTACAGCAACCAAAATTTGGAGATCAGATACTTATAACATATATACTCTTGTTTATTAGCAGGCTGCCGAATTTAGATAAACATTAGACATGGAAAATGTCCTGACGGAGATTCCCCCACCTACAAAGTTCTTCCAGGAAGATCTCAACAACTTCACTCCTCCATGGCAGCCTCTTCCTTCTCCATTTCTTTTGTCCATATTACTGACTAATTAACGGTGGATAGTCATATTTCTTAGAGGTACTAAATACAACTCCATGAATGAGCCTGCAATATCTTTCCCATCAATGATGGTAGGATTCTTATTGTATCTTTTCAGTGCCTTGTTGCTGCAGAGAGATCTCACATGGTTGCAAAGTTGCTGATTGGTGAACAGATAATTCCCGGGAAAGTTCTGATCTTTGGATTCAATTCAGAACCAGAACTTTCGGGGTAAGCTCTCATCGGATGAGAGTGTTGGGGTTTTGGGCATTGGGCGCAGTGCAAACGCGGGTTCGGGCAATATCGTATTTTAAAATTTTTTTTCAAAATACTAAATAAATTATTCAATATCTAATATGAATAATTTATTCATATATTACCTAAACCAATTTATTTAATATCATATATTAACATAAATATAATTGAAAACTCGCGAAAATTTTACGAAAATTGTTTTTCCGCAAAATTGCCTAAAACGCGTTTTTGACCGAACCGACTACCCGACACTTATGGAAACTGCCCAGGTCAGCTCCAATAGTGTCTGGACAGTACACGGGCTTCCAGAACAGTGACGGAATCACTGTTTTTATAGCCGTCACCCGATTGGCTCAAAATTCACCCGATAACACTATTTTGGGCCGTTTTCGCTTATTTCAACTCCGAAACATAGTTTAAAAACTCCATCTGAGGCGCGCCTCGAGGCGCCGCCTCGGCCGCCTCGCAGCTATGGCGCGTCAAGGCTGTCGCCTCAAACCGAGTTTTCAATAGGACCGCCTCAAAGGCCTGAGGCGGCCCGCCTCATGACGCCTCGAGTCGAGGCGGCTTGAGGCGGTTTGAGGCGGACGCCTCAACCCAAAAGCCGTGAAGTCATTATTTTTAAAAGAAAAAGAAATATAAGGAAACTGAAAGTAGGGACAAAGAGTCTCAACTTGAGCTTCTTTATAGACTAAAAAGGTACGGAAAATAAAATTTTCAATTTTATTTTCCTAGCAGTATTGTTAACCATATTAACAGAGTAGCTCGACCTCAATGCTTAGCCGAAAATGGCAAAATAATTATCACTAAAAATAATCATTCACTATTATATATATTTATTAATTATAATTTATTATTAATAAATTTATTTATGATAGAAATTATATATGATGATGACCTTTTGAAGGATGACACTTCATACCCACATTTTATGCTATTAAACACAAATAATAGCCTATTCAGAGATTAACGGTCATTTTATTTCATGAACTTATTTTATTATATTTCATTTTGTTTAATTTTGATAGATTCTTTTATGTATTAGTTGTAGATTATTTATTGCTTTTAGTTTTTTTTCGTGTTCGGATTGAGGCTGTCGCCTCGACCGCCTCGAGGCTGTCCGCCTCGCCTCACGCAAGGGACCGCCTCACACCGCACACCGAGTTTTCGAACCTTGCTCCGAAACACTTTCCGAAAATTGTGCCGACTTCCAAATTACATCCATTACATTCTAAACACATCCATTTCATCACAAAATCAGAATCAAACTCAGACCTGTAGCAGAAACCGAATTTGCCATTTTTCATGCTTTTAATCCAAATTTTCATAATTAATCAAATTAATAATATCACCAATTAAGTCACCACACATATGAATCACTCTAAAACAATTCTAGGCATAATAAGAGTGGCTATTACACTCTAGAATGGCAACATATTGTCCAATATAAATTTGAACAAAATAGGAACAAAATTACATTAATTAGTTCCTAAAATACTTCACACATGCTCATGACTTCCAATTCCATCCATCCAAAACAAAAGCCCCAATTTTAGAAATAAAAGAACCCTAGAACATTTCTAGAATATCAAGGAAACAAGAAACAAATTTTCTTAGGCTTTAATCCTTGTTTCCTAAGCCAATTTCTTTGATTTCCTTCATTTCTCTCCATGATTTCATCAAAGCAAAATCTAGGGCCTTATTTCTTTTGTTTCGGCAGTGATGAATTGTTAGAGAAAGAAGAAAATACTTCCCCTATTTTTATTTCTTTTGTGACCGACTCACTCAAGGACTTTATTTTTTTATTTTTATTTTTTTTTGTCCTTGTTGTTTCGGCAGTAAGCTTCTCAAAGAAGCCAAAAAGAAAATTTCAAATGAAACAACCTTTTTAATGCCGACAATAAAGGGCAAATTTTGTCCTTTTAATTTTTTTATTTAATTTGATCAATTATCAAATAATATAATACATGCCACATGACACATGTTACCAATAAATGATAAACAAATGTGATAACAATTATCACAAAAGTAAATTATTCAATTAAATTAAAATTAAAGTCAAAGTAATAAAATTCAAAATTCAATACTTTAACATTTATTTTAATGCCATGTGTAACCAATAGTAATTAAACATATATTCCATAACAATTATGAAAAATATATAATTTAATTATTTAAAAATATTTAACACTTAAAAAATCTAAATAATTAACAAATATAATTACTAATCCATATGTATTTTATTTACAATAAATAAAATACGTACAGAAGTGACATGTGTCAAAATCCCATTTGACGAATAATTAATGTGTATCTAATCATATTATGTATCAAATACAAATACACAATAATTATTAGCGGACCAAATTCCCTAATTGCATGTGTTGTCGTTTAACGATTAAACGATCTGAATTAACTCATTTAATCCGATGAAGTATTATAAATAATCTGTATTATTCATATCGAGTTGCCCAAGTGCTCAACGAGTACACTTCATATTGTGGGACTCTCTAAGTTTAGGTCTATCCGTCACGAAATCCAATTTCGTGTCCATAATCCACCCACTCATGGATTATGACGACCACGGATAATCTTGCTAAACTATATAAGTCGAGGTCATAGCATACGTATAATCCCTCCGTCACAGGCCATCCGTATAATACCTGGGATATAGATCAGAACGTCAAATCTGTTCGGTATAATACAGTTGACTTTCAATTTACGATCACGAAATAACACTCGGAACTGGTTTCCGATGTTATACCACGGCCATGGATTTACTAGATCGTAAACACGTGAGGATGTCTATGCCCTGTACACAGGACTGACGGATCATATCTTGATACGCACCGGATATCATAAGCATCAGTCCACACCCAACGAACAGGCGGAGGTCTGATCATGGATAGATCGTTGACGTGACTGTCATCAAAGTGCGGAGGATAACTCATATATCCCATTGTGGTATCTCAAGTCGAAGGACCACTATGCTCGCTCAACTCGAGAAGATTCATATTGACGTTGGTGTACCATCTATTAGGAAACCTTCAGTGAATCGTTCAGTGTCTTATCAAATAAACACCTACATGTCTATACGAGTCTCCCGAGACTCATGGTTCACCGGGATAAACCATCGGACCAAGTCACGATATATGACATGTATTGGTCTCAGCGGATTTTACTAACCGACCCATGTTAGCAAATCTTGACCAGGAACTTTATTTAAGGATATACAACTAATAATGCGCTTCCCAATGTCAATTACAAACTATGTTGTAACTGCACACTATACTGTAAATCCTAGGGTCTTTGTCTAATATACACGTATCACTGAACCAGATTCAGTTTCGATCTAATCATAATCAGATTAGACCGAATAAGCGTATAAAAGACAAGGGTGCAACCATAATAGTAATTATTATGGAAAATAAAATTGCTCGTATTTATGAATCGGACATAAATACGATCCGGATTGGCACGCGGAGCACCAACCCTAACAATTTCTCCCACTTGCTCCAGTGCCAATCTCCAGTATCCTATACACATCTTAATATGTATCACATACTGTGGCCCTCAAGAGCTCACCGGCACTCAAGAGGTAGGCAACAACAAGTAAGCCTGCTTTAACAAATTGAGTCTGTCAAACAAACCCATCCGTTTTCCTAAGCCAGCATCTTTCATATTTTGTAGAATCAAATTACACATCAACATGACTCAGATGCGATATCAGTATTGTGCTACAGTTGCCAAGTTGTCTAAGTATATCTGGATCAAATCCAAAATACTTTAAGACAACCGCATGCACAAAACTAATATCAACACTTCTAATCATTGAGGTCATCTTACAAACTTCACAAGTCAACACTTCATAAGTTGCAACTGATTCCACTAATATAGTAGAATCAACAGTGACACTCCCACTACATCTTTTCTGACTTTATATGACATAGACCATCTAATGTCATAATTAGAATCAAAAACTAATCTGACCTTATGGTTGCTAACTAAATTCTCCATGAATGAGAAACTTGTTCTTAATATCTCAAAGATCACAAAGAACATATTTCAAGACACATCTTATGGTCTACAGCATATCAAAACAACTCGTAATAATTACGATTAAATTGATATCTATAATCGCACATAATATAGTACTCATTATGCCATCATCCTATGATGCATAAGATTGATTAGACATTCCAATCAATTTATCTTTCGACAAAGGAATCATCTTTTATGAAAGATAAAACTATATATATATATATAAGACACGTTAACTTTCAAACGGTTATACTAACTGTCATACAGATAGTCTTGTTGTGTCATTTATTAGATCGTATCTAATATGTGACTAATGGGAGTTTTACAAGTCTCTCAGTTTTATATCAAATATAACAGAGACTACTCCCACTGCAAACACAGAGAAAAGAAGACTTAGGATATGTATTACTAGAATGAAATTTGTACGCTCCCACTTACCTTATTGACAAATACGTATTTTCTATACTTCAATAAAACCAAACAATCTGATTGATATCAAAAACAGAGAACACGGATTTCCAGAAAGCTTATCTGAGTCTACAATAGGCTCTATAAGCTAGTATATTAAACTGTGATCTTAGCAGAATACAAACTCTAGGGCCATTCCAGAATGAACTTCTTCAAACAAAGAAATCACAACGGATCTCTCATTCGAAGAAATCACTCAAGAACGCCACTTTGTATTCTTTAGCAAAAATGCACTGTTTAATATCAACATTAACCAACAGATCCTTAATTGTCCAATTAGTGTTACAAGAGAAAAACTTCCTCAGAGTCTACAATAGAATACTGAGTATAACCTACTCACTGTCATACTATAAAGGTCAAACCTTTATCGAGCTTACTTCGCTTTTGCTGAGCAAATAATTTGCACACTTTATGAACTATTCATAACGAAAGCTTAATCAAGTTCAAAACTTGATCGTAGTAAGCCATGAACAAGTTAGATCCACGGTTCAATGACAAATTTTGAAGTCGATATCAAATATCGCTCACACTATAAGTTATATGATAATTTTCTTCGATAAGAAAACAACAGAATCATTAAGTATCAAATACTTTGTAAATGATTCTGACATCCTATTGTACTTATACGGAAATTGTCTAAGGGTCTTTTCATCTTATTAATTAAGTAGTTCCATTTACAGTTTATCATTCTCACATTTGACTTCACTAAGTCAAGTCCTTTCTACAATCGTCAACATCCAATGTCAACCACTAAGTAACAAAACAATTTTATTACTTGGGATCGTAGAAAAGATATTCTATCAAATAGAATACAATATTCTATTAAATAGAATAAACGATAAACCTTTCACTCGTACCTCCGAGGCACAAGTACTTTCAATTATATAACAATTATACAAAAGAAAGTCTCGAATCCCAAACTTTCAAGATTCGGATTTTCCTACTATACATATATATATATATATATATATATATATATATATATATATATATATATATATATATCTATATATATATATATATATATATATATATCTATAGAAACTAATGGAACAATAATTAAATAGATGAATTAGAGTTACAAGAGCATAACCCCAAGAGCATTGAAAACCAATTCGGTAACACTCAATATCAACGAATCAAATCGTATAAGATTCGATCACTCCTACTGACCAATTCCATCATAATGGAATCGCAGAAGTTTAATACTGAGTAAGAATCATATTCATTAAAATAACTTTAGAACTAATTGCCATAAATTCATGTGTTTGATCATATCAAACATCTTCGAACGATTCAAATACTCACAATGAATTTAATAGTTTTCAACACTTCAAATAGAATATCTTTGAACCATTCAAAATATTATATCCTCGTTTCATCAGGAACATATTGAAAGTTCTTGAACAATTCAAGACGTTCAATATATTTACTAACAGAAACTCGTAACTAAGTCATGACAATCTATTAACTGAGTTACGAAGCAAAGAAAACTCTACAAGGCAATTTCCAATTCATTAAACTACATACATCCAATTACAATCATCGGTTAAATAAGATTTAATCATAACCTGAATACAATATTCATTAAATGGTTTAGGATATGTGGTGTGAACTCATATCAAACCATCATTTACCATACGGAACAAGCATTCAATGCTTTTATGATAAAATCTCATAAAGCACAGTTCTAAGTTATTTACTTTACCGAATATTTTTCTTAATGTTTATCTTTAATCAATGACACTACTAGTCATATTTAAAATATGTAACAACTGTTTATACAGAACAAGTAACTATCTAATAGTCACAAGTTCTGATATCAAATATCAAAATAGTTATTAAACATTATTTTAATTAACTAGACGGGAGATCCGGTATCCAATACCTATAGTTGTCGTATTACAAGAATCGATATTCTCTATATACAACTATACATATCTACTTTCTTAAGCTTTATAATTTGCATTCAATTATTCACAACATTTGCAAATAATCGATTAACAAACATGTCAAACACACGACTTCTAAAAGTCACAAAAAGCCAAGAAACATCATTATAAGACAAACAAATACCTAAGGGGTTTTCTTAATGCCAGTCAAGAATCTCAAGACATGAACTGATTCGTGTCGATTCTTACTGTATAAGAAACAATTCTTTCTAGAATAATATCTAAACTATATATCTATTTAGATTAGCTAAACGTGACTAGTAATAAGTCACAAACCATCTTGATTTTTGAGGAAATCGGAACAACAGTTCCCGATGGTTTTAACTAATCTAACAATATCTAAGTCTACTGTCTTTCTAGAACCTATTCTAGAACTACGCAACCATAAGTAAAGTCAGAAAACCTATATATTCAAGTAATATACTATGCAGTGGATAAGAAGCATAAATCTATAAACTATATAGATAAAAGGAAAACGAAAGCAGTAAATTCCATAAAATTACGCACCGTTTGAGTTATGGATTTTTAACCCAGCAGTGTCTCCCACTACTTTACGTAACACCGTAGTCCCCAACGGACAACGAGAATTCATTAATTAAATCGAATTCCATAGTGAGAGTAGGATCCCATGAATATATTTCGACTCACAGCTTTGGCACGTTCTCGCCTACGTATATTCATTAGGTAGACAACTTTTTGTCAATCACTCACCAGTGACTCCTGGTTTTGGTCCTGATCGTTTCTCACTGTGACAGCTTTGGCACGTTCACAGGGAGGCGTATCAAGGCTTCACTTGCCAATGACAAACTCAAGCTACCGATGTAGTCCTGACAGCTTTGGCACGTTCAGGATTTCCACTTTCACTTGAATTTGTCTCTTATCATATAAGTTCTACCGGCGCAAATGAACTACAATCAACCATAACTGCACAGCTTTGGCACGATACAGCTATAGCATCAGGAAATCATTTTCATCCGTATTGACAAGGCGGACCAAGGAACATGTATCCAATACACGTTACTTTACAGCCATATTTAAAGCGGGGATTTTCCTACGGAAGCCATACACTACATCCAATGCAGAATTTTAATCTAAATCATTTTCTAAACATTTCAATTCAACCTTAGGGAACATAATTCAATCTAACTATTAAATTTCATTACATTTCCGTTAGCGTCGAACCAAAAAGTAAAGAAACATATTTAGATAACTTGCATGTGCGAATATTAAAATTAGATTTCATATCAAATATCAAGCATGATTAATGTAATAGATTAAGCATCATACCTGCTCTGATACTATTTTTGTAGGGGTTTTGGGCATTGGGAGCAGCGGAAGCGCGGGTTCGGGCGATATCGTATTTTAAAACTTTTTTTCAAAATACCAAATAAATTATTCAATATCTAATATGAATAATTTATTCATATATTACCTAAACCAATTTATTTAATATCATATATTAACATAAATATAATTGAAAACTCGCGAAAATTTTACGAAAAATATTTTTCCGTAAAATTGCCTAAAACGCGTTTTTGACCGAACCGACTACCCGATACTTATGGAAACTGCCCAGGTCAGCTCCAATAGTGTTGAGACAGTACACGGGCTGCCAGAACAGTGACGGAATCACTTTTTTTACAGCCATCACCCGATTGGCTCAAAATTCACCCGATAACACTATTTTGGGCCGTTTTCGCTTATTTCAACTCCGAAACACTTTCCGAAAATTGTGCCGACTCCCAAATTACATCCATTACATTCTAAACACATCCATTTCATCACAAAATCAGAATCAAACTCAAACCTGTAGCAGAAACCGAATTTGCCATTTTTCATGCTTTTAATCCAAATTTTCATAATTAATCAAATTAATAATATCACCAATTAAGTCACCACACATATGAATCACTCTAGAACAATTCTAGGCATAATAAGAGCGGCTATTACACTCTAGAATGGCAACATATTGTCCAATATAAATTTGAACAAAATAGGAACAAAATTACATTAATTAGTTCCTAAAATACTTCACACATGCTCATGACTTCCAATTCCATCCATCACAAAGAACATATTTCAAGACACATCTTATGGTCTACAGCATATCAAAACAACTCGTAATAATTACGATTAAATTGATATCTTTAATCGCACATAATATAGTACTCATTATGCCATCATCATATGATGCATAAGATTAATTAGACATTCCAATCAATTTATCTTTCGACAAAGGAATCATCCTTTATGAAAGATAAAACTATATATATATATATATATATCTATAGAAACTAATGGAACAATAATTAAATAGATGAATTAGAGTTACAAGAGCATAACCCCAAGAGCATTGAAAACCAATTCGGTAACACTCAATATCAACGAATCAAATCGTATAAGATTCGATCACTCCTACTGACCAATTCCATCATAATGGAATCGCAGAAGTTTAATACTGAGTAAGAATCATATTCATTAAAATAACTTTAGAACTAATTGGCATAAATTCATGTGTTTGATCATATCAAACATCTTCGAACGATTCAAATACTCACAATGAATTTAATAGTTTTCAACACTTCAAATAGAATATCTTTGAACCATTCAAAATATTATATCCTCGTTTCATCAGGAACATATTGAAAGTTCTTGAACAATTCAAGACGTTCAATATATTTACTAACAGAAACTCGTAACTAAGTCATGACAATCTATTAACTGAGTTACGAAGCAAAGAAAACTCTACAAGGCAATTTCCAATTCATTAAACTACATACATCCAATTACAATCATCAATCATCGGTTAAATAAGATTTAATCATAACCTGAATACAATATTCATTAAATGGTTTAGGATATGTGGTGTGAACTCATATCAAACCATCATTTACCATACGGAACAAGCATTCAATGCTTTTATGATAAAATCTCATAAAGCACAGTTCTAAGTTATTTACTTTACCGAATATTTTTCTTAATGTTTATCTTTAATCAATGACACTACTAGTCATATTTAAAATATGTAACAACTGTTTATACAGAACAAGTAACTATCTAATAGTCACAAGTTCTGATATCAAATATCAAAATAGTTATTAAACATTATTTTAATTAACTAGACGGGAGATCCGGTATCCAATACCTATAGTTGTCGTATTACAAGAATCGATATTCTCTATATACAACTATACATATCTACTTTCTTAAGCTTTATAATTTGCATTCAATTATTCACAACATTTGCAAATAATCGATTAACAAACCATGTCAAACACACGACTTCTAAAAGTCACAAAAAGCCAAGAAACATCATTATAAGACAAACAAATACCTAAGGGGTTTTCTTAATGCCAGTCAAGAATCTCAAGACATGAACTGATTCGTGTCGATTCTTACTGCATAAGAAACAATTCTTTCTAGAATAATATCTAAACTATATATCTATTTAGATTAGCTAAACGTGACTAGTAATAAGTCACAAACCATCTTGATTTTTGAGGAAATCGGAACAACAGTTCCCGATGGTTTTAACTAATATAACAATATCTAAGTCTACTGTCTTTCTAGAACCTATTCTAGAACTACGCAACCATAAGTAAAGTCAGAAAACCTATATATTCAAGTAATATACTATGCAGTGGATAAGAAGCATAAATCTATAAACTATATAGATAAAAGGAAAACGAAAGCAGTAAATTCCATAAAATTACGCACCGTTTGAGTTATGGATTTTTAACCCAGCAGTGTCTCCCACTACTTTACGTAACACCGTAGTCCCCAACGGACAACGAGAATTCATTAATTAAATCGAATTCCATAGTGAGAGTAGGATCCCATGAATATATTTCGACTCACAGCTTTGGCACGTTCTCGCCTACGTATATTCATTAGGTAGACAACTTTTTGTCAATCACTCACCAGTGACTCCTGGTTTTGGTCCTGATCGTTTCTCACTGTGACAGCTTTGGCACGTTCACAGGGAGGCGTATCAAGGCTTCACTTGCCAATGACAAACTCAAGCTACCGATGTAGTCCTGACAGCTTTGGCACGTTCAGGATTTCCACTTTCACTTGAATTTGTCTCTTATCATATAAGTTCTACCGGCGCAAATGAACTACAATCAACCATAACTGCACAGCTTTGGCACGATACAGCTATAGCATCAGGAAATCATTTTCATCCGTATTGACAAGGCGGACCAAGGAACATGTATCCAATACACGTTACTTTACAGCCATATTTAAAGCGGGGATTTTCCTACGGAAGCCATACACTACATCCAATGCAGAATTTTAATCTAAATCATTTTCTAAACATTTCAATTCAACCTTAGGGAACATAATTCAATCTAACTATTAAATTTCATTACATTTCCGTTAGCGTCGAACCGAAAAGTAAAGAAACATATTTAGATAACTTGCATGTGCGAATATTAAAATTAGATTTCATATCAAATATCAAGCATGATTAATGTAATAGATTAAGCATCATACCTGCTCTGATACTATTTTTGTAGGGGTTTTGGGCATTGGGAGCAGCGGAAGCGCGGGTTCGGGCGATATCGTATTTTAAAACTTTTTTTCAAAATACCAAATAAATTATTCAATATCTAATATGAATAATTTATTCATATATTACCTAAACCAATTTATTTAATATCATATATTAACATAAATATAATTGAAAACTCGCGAAAATTTTACGAAAAATATTTTTCCGTAAAATTGCCTAAAACGCGTTTTTGACCGAACCGACTACCCGATACTTATGGAAACTGCCCAGGTCAGTTCCAATAGTGTTGAGACAGTACACGGGCTGCCAGAACAGTGACGGAATCACTTTTTTTACAGCCATCACCCGATTGGCTCAAAATTCACCCGATAACACTATTTTGGGCCGTTTTCGCTTATTTCAACTCCGAAACACTTTCCGAAAATTGTGCCGACTCCCAAATTACATCCATTACATTCTAAACACATCCATTTCATCACAAAATCAGAATCAAACTCAAACCTGTAGCAGAAACCGAATTTGCCATTTTTCATGCTTTTAATCCAAATTTTCATAATTAATCAAATTAATAATATCACCAATTAAGTCACCACACATATGAATCACTCTAGAACAATTCTAGGCATAATAAGAGCGGCTATTACACTCTAGAATGGCAACATATTGTCCAATATAAATTTGAACAAAATAGGAACAAAATTACATTAATTAGTGCCTAAAATACTTCACACATGCTCATGACTTCCAATTCCATCCATCACAAAGAACATATTTCAAGACACATCTTATGGTCTACAGCATATCAAAACAACTCGTAATAATTACGATTAAATTGATATCTTTAATCGCACATAATATAGTACTCATTATGCCATCATCATATGATGCATAAGATTAATTAGACATTCCAATCAATTTATCTTTCGACAAAGGAATCATCCTTTATGAAAGATAAAACTATATATATATATATATATAAGACACGTTAACTGTCAAACGGTTATACTAACTGTCATACAGATAGTCTTGTTGTGTCATTTATTAGATCGTATCTAATATGTGACTAATGGGAGTATTACAAGTCTCTCAGTTTTATATCAAATATAAAACTTTATATCAAATATAATAGAGACTACTCCCACTGCAAACACAGAGAAAAGAAGACTTAGGATATGTATTACTAGAATGAAATGTGTACGCTCCCACTTACCCTTTTGAAAAATACGTATTCTCTATACTTCAATAAAACCAAACAATCTGATTGATATCAAAAACAGAGAACACGGATTTTCAGAAAGCTTATCTAAGTCTACAATAGGCTCTATAAGCTAGTATATTAAACTGTGATCTTAGCAGAATACAAACTCTAGGGCCATTCCAGAATGAACTTCTTCAAACAAAGAAATCACAACGGATCTCTCATTCGAAGAAATCACTCAAGAACGCCACTTTGTATTCTTTAGCCAAAATGCACTGTTTAATATCAACATTAACCAACATATCCTTAATTGTTCAATTAGTGTGACAAGAGACAAACTTCCTCAGAGTCTACAATAGAATACTGAGTATAACCTACTCACTGTCATACTATAAAGGTCAAACCTTTATCGAGCTTACTTCGCTTTTGCTGAGCAAACAATTTGCACATTTTATGAACTATTCATAACGAAAGCTTAATCAAGTTCAAAACTTGATCGTAGTAAGCCATGAACAAGTTAGATCCACGGTTCAATGACAAATTCTGAAGTCGATATCAAATATCGCTCACACTATAAGTTATAGGATAATTTTCTTCGATAAGAAAACAACAGAATCATTAAGTATCAAATACTTTGTAAATGACTCATGGTTCACCGGGATAAACCATCGGACCAAGTCACGATATACGACATGTACTGGTCTCAGCGGATTTTACTAACCGACCCATGTTAGCAAATCTTGACCAGGAACTTTATTTAAGGATATACAACTAATAATGCGCTTCCCAATGTCAATTACAAACTATGTTGTAACTGCACACTATACTGTAAATCCTAGGGTCTTTGTCTAATATACACGTATCATTGAACCAGATTCAGTTTCGATCTAATCATAATCAGATTAGACCGAATAAGCGTATAAAAGACAAGAGTGCAACCATAATAGTAATTATTATGGAAAATAGAATTGCTCGTATTTATGAATCGGACATAAATACGATCCGGATTGCGCCGGACACGTGTCACCATCACATACTGCCGACACTCATCATTGAAAATACGTCATTGTTTGCATCATGCTGACGTCAGCTTCGCGACGAGTAAACCCTTACGCGTCGCGACGCCAACACAATAATTCTACCGACAGCCACGTGTCATCATCTCCGGAAACCGCGTGCCACGCGTCCAAAATCAACGGCGCGTCGCGACGCGCAAGGTTGAACGCGTCGCGACGCAATTGAAGCCTATAAATTCAGCTCGATTTCATTTGCAAATTCATACCTTCATAGAGTCGTTCCTAATAAGGACTAAGGATTGTATCTTGTTTGTTTAAGTTTTTGTAATTTAAATTAAGTATTTTTATTTATTTATCTACTTTCAGTACTTTTAATTATGCACTTTTACTTTCAGTAATAGTTTTATTTTATTTACTTTTTATTTCTTTTATGTTCAGTATTTAATTTACTGCTGGGGAAGGGTGAAGCTTTTTACTATTATAATTTAGATTAATCTCCATCAATTATAATATATAAATTATCTTAAAACATGATTTTATTGGATACCGTCTTTATGGTCGGTTGGACTTAATTAAATTGATTTTAACCTGACTAAATTGGATACCGCCTTTATGGTCGGTTGGAATTAATTATAACTTGACTTAATCAGGATACCGCCTATATGGTCGGTTGGTACACAAATTTATATATTATAATAAGGGAGATTTCTAAATTAGAAATAGTAAAGGTAGATTAATCTCACTTAATTTATAATATGGAAATTGTAATTTAATAATATGGATTAAAAGTTGATTCCGCCTTAATGGCTGGTTTTATTTATGTAACATAAAGTGACACCGCTTATAGGTCGGTCTTTAGGTGACAGATGATTACTGCCTAAATAGCTGATTTATGGATAAATAATAACACCGCCTTTATAGCTGGTTCAACTTATTTGGGTAACACTGAAAATTTCCATATTATAATAAAGTGAGATTTCTAAAAGTAGATTCCCTAACCCCCAATATTTTATTTTTATTCTAGGGAAGTGATAAACACAATATTAATATGCTTAATAATTGATTTAATTATATTATGGGTAATTCTTTAGTTTGTTTATTGAATCTTAAGCTTAATGCTTCTTGTTGCCTGATCACCAATAAGATTGATGTGGTAAACTTAAAATGAACTTGGAAAAGAGATTTTAGGTTTCAGCCTTGGATTCAATAGCTCACGATCTCCCTTAATGATAGATAACTCTTAATAGATTTCCTTACAGGATAGACATATACATGTCGGGCGTGGGTAGCCATAATTGGAACTTGAACTTAATGAATTCAGGTAATCTGGTTAACATAGACATATGATTAATTGGGTTATTTGGGTGTTTGCATCTGACCATCGACAGAGGCTTATGCATATCTTCGTGTTCCAGGTTAGCAAACTGATTTATTACACATGTATAAGAGAATCAATTCATCATTAGAAAAATATTGTGTGGAATCATAACCCTAGATGTTTGTTTCTTTTGTTTATTTTGCTTAGTATTTTCTTTTGTATTTTTCTTTATTTAGTTATTTAGCAAATCCATATTCAACCAATCAATCAAACAATCATTCTCTTCTCCCTTTAATTAGATACCTATAAATAAATAGTATCAATAATTAATAACAACAGTAGAAATTAAGTCCTCATGTGATCGATATTTTTATACTACTTGAACGATACGTGCGCTTGCGTTATACGTGTGTGATCACGCCAATCACCTAACAAATATATGATATGAAAAGATAATATAAAACTTTCAATGAGTAAATGAGATACAAATAGAGAAAATGACATTGTGATTTATAATGGTTCGACCAACTATGCCTACGTCTACTCATTCAAGTCGTGCTTGAAGCTTTCCACTATGTAAAAGTGAATTCACACTTTTCACCGAGTTTTCCGTGATGCACTCGCAAACCAAGAGTTTTTTGTGATTCACCCCAAACCAAGAGTTTCTCTAGGTTCACCTCAAACCTTTTACAACATCAAGAGTTTTGTCACTTAGGTTCACTCTTTAACCTTTACACAAATTACCCATCTGTGTGTACCCACTCAATAAGGTATTTCCACAACCTCAAGTGTTTGATAATAAGAAGTTTACAATACAACTTGGGTACTCATAAAGAATAAGAAGATTTAAGTGTGTGAATTTCTAACCCAATTATTCCAAGCTCTCTAAATGATATGAAGATATATGTAGTGAGCTTTGATAATCAAGAGAGTGTTTGATCAAGAAGGTTTAAGTTACTCTCAATATTTTTACTCTGAAAGAAATGTTAGAAGGTGTAAGATTTTGGCAAAAACGAAATTGAGGCTCAATTTATAGTGAAAATGAAAAATGTCTTAGCTCTATATCCTGAGACCGATATACCGGTCTACAAGGGTCGATATGCCAGTCCTACAAATATAACAGTTATATTAATGTTGAAGATTAAAGCGCACCAAACTGGATTACTGATCAGTATAGTGACCGATATATCGGTTAGTTAATCGGTATGGAGACTGGTATGATCTGTCCCGGTTTCAATATCTGTGCAAACTTCAGACTGGCCAGTATGGGAGATCGGTATGAAGTTGTCTGGTTCCAAAGAGCATGCAAATCTGCCCAATGCAGAATATGGTCATCAGTATGCCAGTATCAAGGACCGGTATGCCGGTCACAGTGCAGAAAAAATAGGATTTAAAGATTAAATTCATTTTGCACATGATCCTAATGTATTTATATGAATGTGCATGAGTCATGTGAGCTTAGAGTACTTGAATTATAGACTCATTTACAATGAGAATTCTAAGTTATAAGATTGCACTGGAATTTCTTCATTTGGCACTTAAGTCTTCACATTCATTTTGCTTCGACATCTTTTTGTAATGCTCACGAATGCACGTCAAAATGAATAAGAAATATGAAGAATAGTCCAAATGAATAAGAAATATGAAGATATGCTTGATCATTAATACTTCGATAACACATGATACATATCTTGCACATCACGTATCATGTCTCAACACATATTTGTCATCCATTCTAGATTCTCTCTTTGTAGAAAAAGCAATTGATAGTGAATGCAAGAAACGTATATGCATTCTTGCTTGTAAAATTCATTAAAAAGGAAAAAAAAATTATGCTAGAATTAGAAATCTCACTCCTCATTAAATAAATATAAATAAGAAGACATTGTCATTACATTTAGTGAACCTTGTTGGTTTAACCTAATCTCTCCAAATTAGACCACCCAACTTATAAATTACATGCCATATGTAATAATATAAAACAATTCTCGTTATGATACGATAATGGACTATCATATGCTTTCATAATACATTTATGAAACTGAAGTCCAAAAGTTGAATGGGTAAAAAAAAGAGGATCAGACATCAATCAGCTGTTATCAGATTTAGGTTGGTGACTTGCTCAAATCTTGTAAGCAATTAAACAAATAACAATGGCAGCTTTTGTTCCAGGGGAAATTATCATTCTTCCCTCTAAATTTGGCGAAAATTCAATTGAACCTGAAAATTTTAAATTGCATCAATTTCCATCTGAATCTGTTAGCTGTGTATCAATTTTGATCATACACTTTAGAGAAATTATCATTCTTTCATCATTAATTTGTGTAAATACAGTAAAAAATGATAAACTTTCATAATTTTTGGATTTTCGTGAATTGGGAGGAAAAAATTATGATAATTTCCCTTGTTTCAGTGTCATTTCGTTTAATTTGGGTCTAAGAGAAACCCACCAACCGGGCCAACATTAGTTGCATCCTCTATTGACTCAAAGACACATTCATACAAAACACTCAAAACGGCATTGCTAAGAAATCTACACTCTTTTCTCTTATATATATATATAAATTTCTTAGTCCCACCTATCGATACCACTCTGAATTTCTTCTATCATTCAAGAAAAAGCAATAATGGCAGCTTTGGTTCATTATCCTAGGCTACCAATTTTGCAACTTTTGCTTGTGGTTTTTTCAATTTTTAGGCCCCAGTTGCATGCAAGTGACTCTTATTTGACATTAGATTACTATGCAAAGAGATGCCCCACTGCATTCGAGATTGTGAGGAAAGAAATGGAATGTGCTGTGCTTTCGGATCCGCGCAACGCTGCCTTTATACTCCGGTTACACTTCCATGACTGCTTTGTACAGGTGATCATCACATCTTTAATTAGCTCTGTTGCTTGCTTATCTAATTATAGATCCAAAGATTATTATTTTTTTAATATTTTGAGCCTTCATTAGTTATTTAAAAAATATATATATTTATTTAAGGACAATATATAGATGGACTACCTATAATGTGATTGGAGCACATAATTAAAATAAAAATGCATGCAGGGATGTGACGGGTCAGTTTTACTAGACGATACAATCGACTTACAAGGAGAGAAAAAGGCCTCTATCAACAAAAACGCCCTGAAAGGTTTCAGGATTATAGATAGAATCAAGAACAAGCTCGAATCGGAGTGTCCTGGAATTGTCTCCTGTGCAGATATACTCACTATTGCTGCAAGAGATGCAGTCATTCTGGTAATATATATATATAATTAAAATGAAATTACGCTACTCTTGCGACTTAATTACAAGTAGCTAGCTAGCACTTGTATTATTATTATTTGTTTTGAATAATTTTATATGTGTGCAGGTTGGTGGACCTGATTGGGAAGTTCCGGTGGGAAGAAAGGACTCTAAAACTGCAGGCTACTCACTAGCAGACTCTAATCTGCCCACTGCAGATGAGGGCCTTCTCTCTATTATTTCTAAGTTTCTTTATCAAGGCCTCTCTGTCACCGATATGGTGGCTCTTTCTGGTAAGCTAATATAATCTCGATTCAGTACTAAGTTGAACTTTTTACTTATTTTTTATAAATTATGATTGATAATTATTAATTATTATATAAGAATTTATAAGTAAAAAAAAAAATAGATTTTTAATTAATTTATAAGATATATTTCAATAATTTTTTTGATTGAGTGGAGTGGCTACCCCACTGGCTTATATGTACTTCCGCCAAAGACACTACATTTTCGATTGAATAACACAGAATAATTTCTCTCAACAGGGGCTCACACAATTGGGATGGCACGGTGTGAGAATTTCCGGAACAGAATTTATGGAGATTTTAGAAAAACTTCAGGGATAAATCCATTATCAGAGACACGTCTCAGCAACTTGAAATCAGTATGTCCAGCCATTGGAGGTGACAGTAATAATGAAACAGCAATGGATTATGAAACACCAAAACTATTCGACAATTCTTTTTACCACATACTTTTGCAAGGAGGAGGATTGCTAAGCTCAGATCAAGAAATGTACTCAAGCATAGCTGGAATAAAAACAAAGGAGATTGTGAAGAAATATGCACAAGATTCTCTTGCTTTCTTCCAACAATTCTCTGATTCAATGGTGAAATTGGGAAATATTACAAACTCAGATAGTTTTGTCAATGGGGAAGTGAGGAAGAATTGCAGATTTGTCAACACATGATCTGCATCCATGTAAAATCAAAGCGATTGGTTGTATTTTTATATTTATTTGTCGTACTGTCAAGTCAAGAAGTGAAAATAACTCTCAGAATTTATGTACTATTCAAAACTCTGAGTTTGTGTTTTTTATTCATTTTTAATAGATAACAAGTGGTTGTCCTCACTTTGTTTCAGTGATAATTCCCTACTTATACAATATAAATATTTATAGAGAGAAAAATTTTGTATAATTTAATCACATAATTATTTACGAATTGAACATTTTGTTAATACACCTTTTAAACTAATTTAAATTTTATCTTTTTTAAAAAAAAATTAAATCTTCCTTAAATTCTATAAACAATGAAATCAGGGGCGGGCTAAGAATTTTTTATTAGTTCATATTAAATAAAAAATTTATTGTATATGTTATGTGAATGTCAGTGCATATAAGAAGTTAAAAAAACACACACATCAAGAATCTCAATCTTAACAAAATACATATATTTAAAAAAAAAATGACAATGAAAATAATATTTTTTATATGCTATTTTTTAAACAAAAATGATAGACATACAAACACTTTTACTTAAAATAAATGTAGCTATAGTGATCACTGTAGCGATTACTGTAGTTACAGTGAGAGAGGTTTATTTATTTTCGATAAAAGTGTTTATAGGTGTATCACTTCTCTTTTTTGAATTTGAATATCTGTGGGCAAAACTTATATTGATTTTTTAGCCCCTACGTTCTGCAAAATTTGAACAGGAGTGGTGGTTAAGAAAAAAAAACAACTTGAAAACCATTCAGTCAAGCGTGTGACAAACCATTAACCATAAAGCTTTAGAAATACAAAAGAAGATACATTTCCATTTTCTTTGACAACATCACATGATTCTTGCTTATGATATAAAATTTCGGAAGAGCAAGCAAAATTTATTCTGAGAAAATCTTTTTACAATCAAACTCTCTGTAAAACAACTCCAGAAAAATTCTTCACTCACCAGAAACACGACATGTAACACTCAACTAAACATCAGTTTCTTTAATCCTAATCTGTACAATCAGGAATTTGACACAGATTTAGAGCTCCGGTATATTGCTACCATAAAACAAGCTCATTTTGTCACAGTTTATTTTTAGCAACTTTGGAGCATCACATCATGTCACCTTGGTCCAGAGAGCTCCATTGCTTGAACCAACAACGAAGAATCATCTGTAAGATCAGAGTATCGTTCTGAAGAAGAGAATTCATTTGCTCTGGAACTTGTTGCTTCAGCTCTTTGAGAAGCTGCCCATTTCTCAGCAAGTCCATCGCCTTCAAGCATCCGCACAACTTCAGACATCTTAGGTCTGTGACTTGGAAGGTATTGAGTACATAAGAGAGCTACTTGAACCATCTCTTCCAGCTCGATTCTGTCATAGTTGTTCTTCAGGTCCTTATCAACTAGCATCTCAAGTTTTTTTTCCACATGGATTTTCTTCACCTGGAATCATGATAAAAAGTCAAATGAATCAAAAAAACCAGGAAGAATTAAACCCCAATTGATCAAGGATAATATGTTCGTTTAATAGCTCACCCAGTCAAGCATAGCGCCTTTCTGGTTCGCTGACTTCCCAAATTCTAAAGCTCTCAGGCCAGATATCAATTCTAGCAGAAGGATCCCAAAACCAAAAACATCTGTTTTCTCAGAGGACTGCCCAGTTGATAAATACTCGGGGGCTATATGCCCTACAGTGCCCCTCACAGCTGTTGTTACATGAGAATCACGATGATCCAACAGCTTTGCCAAACCAAAATCTCCCACTACGGCGTCACAGTACTCATCAAGCAATATGTTTGCAGCCTTCACATCCCTGTGAATGATCTTGGGGTCACACTGTTCATGCAAGTATAGCAAACCTCTTGCTGCTCCCAAGGCAATTCTTTTTCTGGTAGCCCAATCCAATGCTGGTTTCACTGCAAGAGGGAAAATAGAAATGGTCAGTTATTTAGGACTTCTAACGAATGATATTGATGAAGACTAACCTTTGAGACGGGAAGCAACGCTGCCATTGGACATGTAAGGATAGACCAGAAGCCTCTCTGTTGTTGTCATACAAAATCCAATGAGCCTGAGAAGGTTACGGTGAACAGCCAAGCTGATCATCTCAACTTCAGTTTGAAATTGGATTTCCCCTCCAATAGCATTCCCATCTTTGAGCCTTTTTACGGCTACAACAGTTCCATCTTGGAGATACCCTTTGTAGACATTTCCAAAACCACCCTTTCCAACCAAGTTCTTGCTACTGAAATTGTTTGTAGCAATCTGAAGTTCTTTGAAGTGAAATCTCTTCAAGTTTCCTAAGAAAACTTCTTCACGATGTTGTTCTGAAATTATTAAAAGAAAAACTTAGCTTGATTCTATACAACCATTTGAAATTGCTATTGCTTTGTTTATAAATCCCAAATTTAAGTTTCACTAACCATTAACATCAAAGAATATTTGTTGGTTATATTTTTGCCTCCACCAGAGAATGAATCCAAATCCAAGAATTAGTAGGCAGATGCAGCCTAAGCTTGAACCAAGGGCTAGAGCAATTTTTCGGCTCTTTGACATCCCAGAAGGTTGCAAATCTAATGAGGCATAGAAAATTTCATGTCACGGTAATTTCAATTTCAAAACAGAGCCAGAAAGTAATGTGATCTTTAAAGCAAGTGATTGCATATATGTAAAAGTAAACAAATTAAAACTTAAGTCAAAAAGGAGATGATTGCAGGTAAAGAAAAAGAAACAACACAAACTTTTTGAGTCCAAAGAACTTCAAATTTTTGAACTGATGAAGAAACTTGCAACAATAGGGAATTATATTTTACTTTGAGTAGTATTCAAGGCAAAAGAAAGTGGCATTGGTGCTGTTCCAAAGCAATCTTTCTCAGCTCCAGTAGCACATATCATAGAGTTTCCTACTATGCTGTGTCAATGCAGAAATAAGTAAATTATTAGATAATTATCACAAAATCTTAATCATATTCCAATTTCTTTAGCTAAAAAATGTGAAGAAACAAAAAAAAAAAAAAATTAAAAAAAAAAAAAATAACAGGAAGGAGATTCTAGGAGCTTCACTTACTTGAATGTTTTAGCATGGAAGCTAGGAACAGGACCACTCAGATTATTATAGGACAAGTCCCTATTACATAAAATATATATATATATAAATTAATTCACAAAACTTGCACGGAAATAAAAATTATTATCATAAATAAGAAAAGAGTTAGAGAATTACAGAAAAGCAAGCTGGGACATGTTTGACAAAGAGGGAGGAATTGCTCCTGAGAGACTGTTGTTGTTCAGCCTCCTGATTTAAATTCAAAGAATTCATAATGAATGAGATTGATGAAAACCAATTTCAAATATCTAAAATTAACAATGCCTTAATTTTTACTTACAGGTATTGGAGGCTCTTTAAGTGAGATACAGTGCTGGGAATTGGACCTTTGAAGAAGTTATTAGAAAGATCAATTGTAAGAAGCTTAGACAGCTTCCCAATCTCAGCTGGAATAAATCCTGATATATTGTTATTCTGAAGAAGCCTGAAAAAAAAAAAAAAAAAATCCCACCTGAATAAATCACCTTGTATAAAAAATATAATTCAAAGTTTCTTTAGTAATATTTTCATACTCACACAAGCTGGAGATTTGTCAAGTTCCCTATACTTGGTGCCAAAGTGCCAGAAAAACTCTGGCTTGGAGCTCCTCTGCAACAAAACCATTTTAAGTTTTAACAACATATATAAAACATTTTTATTCTTTTGTTTCAAATTCTAGTTGTATTGCATGCTTTAGCTGTTTTATATTGTAGCAGTACTTACAGGCCAGTGACTAAACCTTCAAAACAAGTAACCAAAGCCCAGCTGCATGGATCAACTGAGTTCTCATCCCAATTGTTTAGAACATCATGGGGATCATGCAAAGAAACTTTAATGCCCATCAGAGCTTGCACTGCAAAATTTTCAAAATGAAATTTAATTTCTAGAGCTTAAACTTTTAAGGGGAATAAAAACACTTCAATTACCTTCATAGTTGACACCTTTGGGTGAAAGCAATCCACAAGCACAAGTCCATAGCCCCATAAGAGCCACAAAACACAAAACAGCTTCTTCTGTTCTCATTTTCTTTTTATGATCAACTGATATATAAAAATAAAAAATAATAACCAAAATCAGGAGCGTCCTTCAGGTATATTTGAAAGATTCAATAACACAACCAATCTTTTAAGTATGCATTTGTTTTGTTTCGTTTCGTTTTTGTTTTTGTTATATGTAAGCGTTTACATGACAAGGCAACCGGTACAATACAGTTCTCTCTCTAAACACAAGTTTGTTTTTGTTAGTAAAGGGGTTAAAGTATGGAGTCCCAAAAGGTGTGACTTGGTGCGGTAAGATTCAGGATCTCACCTTGAGGTTTTAGGTTCGAATCTAAGGAGTGCGTTTTTTGTAAGAGTCTAGGACAGTCGAAGGTTTTACTTGCTCCACTTAAGTCCGGAAGAAGTAATTTGACGATGATACAACAATTTCAAAAAAAAAAAAAAAAAAAAAAGGGGGTTAAAGTATGGAAAAAGAATATATAAAAGCTAAGCCATTAGCAACATTAAACTAAATCTAGATAATATCAAAAGATGCTTGAACAATAAAATTCCTTCAATCATGCATTTGTTTATTATAAAGGGTGCTTGAGTTGATAATTTTCTATACTACACTATTTTATTTTTTCATGATTTTGAATGTAAAATCAAAATATTAATTAATAAGCACCATAATTAATTTTTATGTAATTCGGACACTTAAGCCTCGTTTAGGACTTCTGTTCAATAATTAATTATAATTATACAGTATTTGATAAACATTTAAAACTGAGGTTTGATGAAAAAACTATAAGATCCTTATTATTTTATCAAAATTATAAAATTTTAAAAATCATATCTATAACTTTTAAACTAAAGTGCCACAATAACAAACTTGGCCTTGATCAAAATGAGTAGTAATGGGTCAGGCAATTTTGCTGTCAATTTTTAAAGAGAGAGAGAGAGAATTTTATTTGCATAGATTTGATTTTGTATGCTTCAACAGTGGACATTTCAAGAATCCAACATTCCCTGAGTGTGGCCATTCTTTTAAAATAAAGCAAGCCTCTCAAATTCCATATTCTTTATTTATTTATTGGTCTTAATAATTATTACAGAAAGGTGAGAATCTCGAGAAACAAGCTTGAGATTGGTGATGTAATTGTGAGATCTCTGTTGAGTGAATTATTAGTTTTGTCAGTTGGGTTTTTTTGCTTTATTAAATTCTATATATATATACATAACACACTAACATTGTCTCCACAGTCAACAGACAAAGAGTCCCATTAAACAATCCAAAAGCAACTCAAGCACCCAACTCTTCAAAAGCAAAAGCTGCCCGCTTCCAGTTCCAATTATAATTGGTGTTAGGGTTGGATTTTTCACATAAATTGATTTTATTAATCTTGCTTCTAATAATATTTAGATATAATTTTATCAGTTTATGAATTTTATTCTCAGGAAGCAGTCAATATCAGTCCTCAAAACGAAAACTAATCTAAACATTCCTCAAACTCATGAAAGAAAGATATAAACTCGATACATAGTAACCGTCTGATGACGATCAAATGGTGATGAATTTGGTACCAAGCATGAAGCACCAAATTGCAATTTTGGAAGCTTCTTTGTTATAGCTGCACGTGCAAAGTGGACCCAGAAACTTAGTTGACTTGAACTTCAAAAACGTTTATTCAAATTCAATTGCCTAAATGCATTCCATGATGAAAAGAAAAGACAAGTCGATCAGACGGTTATTTAAAAATGATCAGACATAATGTTGAAACAATAAGCACAAATTAAAATAATTTTACCGTTCACCAATGATGCAAAAAGTGAATCTGGGTTGAGTCGCGGATCGGTTCGCTCTCTTTAAGACGTTCCGCGGCTCTGCTCGGATTTTGTGCTAGCAGTAATCAGCCCCGACGTCCCCAGGATAAAACAAGCCCAGATAAACACTGTCTCAATCGATTTTGCACAAAATCGATTTGTATACTCACACCCAAAATTATTTGCTCGGTATCTTATCTTTAGCGGGGACTTATGTTAATAGCCAATATTTGAAACAACCATCCAAAAAATAATGAAAATTTATATTCTTGTATGTAGTATATATCCCAATGGAAAGAATCGTATTCCCATTTCTACTATCTTTTTGGAACAAGATTTCATGAGAGCTTATAATTGGGATGAAACAAATCAAAAGGAATAGCGTGAGAATGCTATTAAAAGAAATCAGGCAATGGCGATTTCCTGGTTCACCACCAAAATTTTTTTTTTGAAGAGACCAAGGAATATTGTTGTTTTTTTTTCTAAAAATATGAGAAGATGCAACTTGGGTTAATATAGTGAGGCTTTTGATATGTTAACCACAAAATGTAACTTATTCAATAAAATATAATAATAAAGTAATTTCAGTTATTGAAAATATAATAATTAATTTTTTAATTAAAACACATTAACACCAATTATAATGACAAAATTTGATAACTTAAATCATCATAATAATTTTGATTTTCTAACTTCTCCAAAATAAATTTTTGTAACTCATCAAAATATTAAAACCAATTTTTATAAAAATTCATATTTACAACAATCCCCCACTTGAATTTTAATAAAACATTTTCATCGAGCAATATGATATAAGGTCGTGCATAAATAAAAGTGTCTTTCGACTTGAACTTTTACATAGTGTTGACGATTCAGATTATACTAGAGTAACTCGTAGTTTTGAACTCTATCTCTGACAACGTCACACACACAAACCTTTCAGGGTGTAGTCAAAAGCCCGAGCATTACGGCCGTGCTCGTATATCCCAGTATAGTGAAAGCTCTAGAAATTTTTGCCTAAAATTTCATAAGAAGCGGCCACACTTCTACATTCACATAGGTGTGTCTATCAAGAGTACTCCTGTAGCTAGGTACTCCACTCTACATAGAGTATAAAACACATTAAGAGTTAAATAAATCATCCTTCTATCGCTTCAGGATATCATGCTCTCAGAATGGAACTCACAATAAAATAATAGCATGATTCATCATCACTTCATGACTTGTTATTACCCATTGAACCTATTTCTTGGGATCTCCAGTCTATAAGGTCGGGTTACCATCATAAGTGACTGTCTAATGGCAATAGTTCCATTCTTTTCTAGGTATTGGATACCTTCTCTTTTGCTAGTCCTTTTATTAAAGGATCAGCTAAATTATCATCAGTCCATACATGATCCATTCTTACAGCACCAGAAGAGAGGTACTCTCTATCTGTACTGTGTATCTACAATCTCTTACTGTTATAATAACAGTTCTGAATATTTGTAATAGTCCGGTACTATTACAATGGATCAAGACAACTGGTATCAGTCTCTCCCATAAAGGGGTATCATAGTAAGCTGCTTAATCAAGCTGCTTCTTCACTAACTGATGCCAGTGGTATCATCTCATACTCAAGTAAATATATCCATTGGTAGCCTTGGAATCATCCGAAAAGATGTTCCAATTAACATCGCTATATCCTTCAAGGATAGCGGAAAACCTCTAAAAATATAACTCTAGGTTTATGGTCCTTTTCAGGTACCTTATAACCTTCTCAATAGCATGTCAATACTCATACCAGGTCTACTAATAAATCTACATATAATCCTATAACATATGCAATGTCAAGTCTAGTGTTACCAAAAACATAACATCAGTTACCAATGTTGTTCGCATACTCAAATTATCTAACATTGACAGCAATGTTCTTGAACAATGTTTACACTAGAGTTATAAGGAGTACATGCAAATTTATTATTAAATTCCATTTTCTGACCAAGTAAAATTTTTATTCCAAGAATTACACTAGTTTCTTCTAAGTTGTTTCAATTACAGATTTAGAAGACAACATAGAATTCAACACAATTAACAACATGCATATAAAATAAGCATATCAAAATATAAACATTTCACATGTTGTTTTCAACCTTTATAATGCATGTATTTTTCACCTTCAATCACTTTAAAACCATGAGTAAAACATTAGAGGTAGAACCCCCCCATATTTTCCAATTTATCATTGGAGGTCGAGCCCCCACTATTTCCAATTTATCATTGGAGGTCGAGCCCCCACTATTTCTTAATATCAAATAAATATTTTTCATAGAAACAATATGTTCATATCAATCATAAAATTTATATATTTCTATAAATCTTATACTCAAAGTTTAGGTTCTCAAACCTTCCATATTTCATAAAATAAATTTTAAGTTCCACATCACCTGCTTTTAGCATCTTAGAATTTTGAGAAATTAGTCATCACATTATCTTATTCACAGCTTGTACATAAACCTAGAACAAAGCATAATCATAATAGACATGATGGAAAATTACAATGCCTACCCACCATCCCTCAAATCCATCCACCAACATGTTGATCTCAAAGATCGTAGTAACAAGTTGGTCTTCGGTAAAGTTTACTTTTGGAGCAGAACTCTTTAACCGGTAGTTCCGGGCAAGGTGCCCTAGTTTGCTACAGTTGTAGCATTGAAACTAACTATCATCATTTCTTGAGGGAGATTAGTGTCCATCCAGATTGTTTCATTTTTGGTGATTATGATTCTTGTTATTCCTAAGGTCATAATCATTCATATTGAAACAAAGATCATATATGCATGTATTTAGGACAGCCTTAATTTTCTATTATTCTTTTGCAGTAAATTCATCATGATAAATATCAAATAATGCATCAAACATAACGTTGAGTATTTGATTCCCACATATTTCATCATCGTTGTTTTATTAGTTTCAGCAATTGATTCATCTTCATTACCTTCTGCTTAGCAATTATGACAGCATTTGCATATGATTCACAGCTCTATGCTTCTCACTAACAGCATGTTGAACAAGAAGAGTATCCGTTGAAACGTTGTCTCTCTCCAATGTACATTCAATAAGCAATCGCAGTATAGGAAGAAAAACACACAATGAGAACAATCATACTTGTCAACAAAAGAGTTAGAAAAATAATTAGCAAGCTTTACTCTTCTTCTTCTCTGCCTTAGATGGCAATATCTTTGTTGTTTTAGCAGTTGGCTCAGCCATTATATATACAACAAAATGGGAACAACCTTCAAGTCTCAATTGAGATCAAGCACAAAAAGATATAAGCTGATTAAATCATTGACACATGAAAGAACCAAACACCATTTATGATGATCCCCACTACTAGCCTACGAGTCTCATATCCTATTCCACTATCAAATTTTGGCATAATCCTTGGGGTAAAATAAAGGCCACAAGATCAGCACATAAGTTCAAACATGGAACATGATCAAGCCAATCCTAGACAATGAAGTTGCATTTTCTACATATTTAAACCATATAAATAAGCCACATACAAGGACTGTTCGGCTTCCAAAAACCATAAAAATCATGATTTCAATAACAACATATTTTAATCCAAAATCATTCAAATCGGTAAATACATGTCTAATTCATTATAGGCAATATATACCAAATAATTTCTCAAATATTACTCACAGGATAAGTCTAAAAATTTCAGAATATGACATCAGGCTATCAATCTCAATAACCTATATATCTACTAATATTCTAGCAGCATTGAAAAAATTTCAATAAACAGTTAATAGTCATCAATTAAATTATAAATGTATTTAAACATTTTCCTGCAGCTTCTTGAAATTGTTGACAATTTAAATAATCCTCTCTATACATTAACAGTCATTTCATCATTGCCTATTCTAAAAGTTCAACAGCTTCATCAATCTTATAGTCTCATCCACACTTATTTTTAGCATAAATGATATTATCAAAATTATTTACTCAAACATGTATATACAAATACTGTAGATACATTGACAAAATAAAATAAGTCATGCAACATATACACCAAATGTTTTTTTTAAAAAATCAATTCCAAAACATCAGCATAACTGTTACCACATGAAAGCTGTTACTTCATGAATGTGCTTACAAAGCTACAGCAAAAAAAAAAAAAGAAAAAAAAAAGTGATCATCTAAATATAAGGAATATCATAAGCATACCAACAGAAAATCTATTAAAATATATAAATCCCATATGGTTGAACATCTAAACCAATAACCATATATATATATATATATTATGTAAAAGCTCAATTCAAAACAACATTCTGCAGGATGCAAACATCGAATATTCCAATTTCATGAAATCTGAATATTTGTCAAGACTCAGGATATAAAATATGTTAAAGCCAACTTTCTCACAAGCCTATCAATTCCCTTAAAATTCATTTCATGCATAATTTACTTATAATTGCACCCTAAGAACAGTAACAAATATAACAAATATAGCAGATCGAATCGTCTTAAAATTGTTGAAACAATAAGCACAAATTAAAATAATTTTACCGTTCACCAATGATGCAAAAAGTGAATCTGGGTTGAGTCGCGGATCGGTTCGCTCTCTTTAAGACGTTCCGCGGCTCTGCTCGGATTTTGTGCTAGCAGTAATCAGCCCCGACGTCCCCAGGATAAAACAAGCCCAGATAAACACTGTCTCAATCGATTTTGCACAAAATCGATTTGTATACTCACACCCAAAATTATTTGCTCGGTATCTTATCTTTAGCGGGGACTTATGTTAATAGCCAATATTTGAAACAACCATCCAAAAAATTAATGAAAATTTATATTCTTGTATGTAGTATATCCCAATGGAAAGAATCGTATTCCCATTTTCTACTATCTTTTTGGAACAAGATTTCATGAGAGCTTATAATTGGGATGAAACAAATCAAAAGGAATAGCGTGAGAATGCTATTAAAAGAAATCAGGCAATGGCGATTTCCTGGTTCACCACCAAAATTTTTTTTTGAAGAGACCAAGGAATAGTTGTTTTTTTTTTTCTAAAAATATGAGAAGATGCAACTTGGGTTAATATAGTGAGGCTTTTGATATGTTAACCACAAAATGTAACTTATTCAATAAAAATAATAAATAAAGTAATTTCAGTTATTGAAAATATAATAATTAATTTTTTAATTAAAATACATTAACACCAATTATAATGACAAAATTTGATAACTTAAATCATCATAATAATTTTGATTTTCTAACTTCTCCAAAATAAATTTTTGTAACTCATCAAAATATTAAAACCAATTTTTATAAAAATTCATATTTACAACACATAATTTAAAAGGCTCTAAGATAAGATTAGCACATGATAAAGACATATTAACTTAATGAAGCAATTTAAGTAGTCGTTTGGACACATATGCTTCCCGTTAGTGCCAATTAGCAGCTCATCCCCATGCATCTTTAAAATCACATGAAAAGTTGCAATGCAAGTTGCTACCATAAAGAAACAAAGTGTATTTGACAGACAGATTTAGAATATGGAACTAGGGTCCCATATAGGCTGCCTAACAAAAGCACTAATCTCCCATTTCATTGAATATCAGAAAAGGATTTGTGAGACTGATTTAAGATAATTGCCTTTAGCATATTACTAGTCATAGTCCTCAACGATGTAGCTTGGTGGTGTAGGGTTCAGGATCTCACCTTAGGATCCTGGATTTGAATCCAAGGATAAGAGTATGGGACAGTCGGTGGTTTTACATACTCCGTTTAAACCCATAATGGATGGTTTAGCGGTGAGATTTCTAACGATTTCAAAATATATATATATATATATTACTAGCCATAACAGTTGATTTGGGCTCTAAAATTTATCTTAAAATTAAGATCATAAATATAAAAAATAAAAAAAAAAAAAAAAACAATTTTTAAATATAATATAACTTTTATATTTTTTTTATTCTTTATTTTTAGCAACCCATTTTTCAAAACTCGCTTAAGAGTTCCAAAACTCATGCAACTCAGAATCGGCCCGAGACATGTATAATTCAATCGATATATAATATTATAGAGCAGTATACTGTTATGCATTAAATATTTATTTTAACAATACCCATTACATATTTACATTTGGTTGATAATTTTGTTTATTTATTTATATTTTAGAATAGACAAAGATATTGTGCCTTGGCTTGTCTTCCTTGTTCTTACTTTGGCTCCATTTCAAGCTGCTCTAGCTCTAATTACTCCGTTTTGTTCTTTTAACCCTTCCCACTTCCCAACTTGATTAATTAACAAAGTTTTTATGTCCTTTTTTTTATACAATCATAAAGGAAATTGTCAACCAAGAAGACATGGAATCAAAAAAAGGAGTCAAAATATAAAAAGAGAAGTTGACCATGATCCTACTGAAGATATGCACTAAGAGGGTTGTCCCAAATGAGTAGAAAATTATTGTTATTTTATAAAAGCCCTCTAAAATAGTTGACAATACCTATTCTATTTGTACTTAAATTCAGATAACTCAGACATGAATTCAACCTTTATATCATTCCATATGGGTCTCTTATAGTCACAAGACTTGCTTCATTGTCATATTTGTTGGGGTCAGGCGCAGCGGAAGACGAGGTTCGGGTGAAATCGTAACTTTAAAATTTTTAAACTTACCAAATAAATTATTCAATATCTCATATGAATAATTCATTCATATTTAACCTAAACATATTATATCCGATATCAAATAACGACATAAATAATTTAGAAAACATCGTGAAACTTTTACGAAAACGTTTTTCCGCAAAATAGCATAAAACACGTTTTTGATAATGCATTGTCCAATTGGTATTCATTGGTATAAATTTTGAGAAATTTGTCTATGCATGATTTATACATTTTATGGCAAAATGAAGAAATACTAAATGTGCATATTTATAAATTTTGGTATCATCATTTGATAATGCATATTTAATTGGTATCTCATTAGCATTTAATTATTGCTTCTCCACTTTTTGATAATATCAAAGGAGGATAAATCATTAGAAATGAGATTAAAACTTGTTTTACCCTCACCCTTGTATTAAGGGGGAGTAAATATACTAATGGTTTGTCTAAGTCTTATAGAGCTATTTTGAAGACAATCACACATTGAGTGAGAGCTAAATCGTCAATATTTGGACTCTCAGAAGCTCACAAGTTTTAAATAATATTCAAAAATGGGGAGATTGTTAGCGACACAGTCGCATGATGGATTTTGATATCGTCGACACTTGAAGTCTTCGACTCAAATTAGCGAGACATTACAAAAATATTTCGAAGCAATTGTTGATAAAGAGCTCAAATGTGCTGCAAGATGATCAAGAAATCAAAGATGATAAAGAGGCAAAAAGATGATGAAAAAGTCAAAGAATGAGCCAAGCAAACTGAAGATCAAAATAATGATTAAGAGCTAAAACTAATTGTAAGTGAGTTTATTCAAATTTTTTAAGGCTCTTAGGAATCATACATTTTGCATCATTTGCATTTAAAATGACTTAGAATGCTTAAAGAGTCATTTGCACAAAAATGAATTTCAATCCACAAGTAAATCGGAAAATGGTTTTGAAAAATTAGCAAACAGTTGAATTAAACTGCAAATGATATACCATTAGATATATATGTGTCTCTAGTTTTCTACGGTTCAAACGGAACACAATTCCGATGTATAAAACTTTTGCTAGAGCCATTTTACTACAACATGTTCAGATGTGCGTTTTCTGCATACATGTCACATTAGAAAAATTTCATAAAATTCATCTTATTGTTTTTGAAGCTGACATTGTTACATAATATAGATCTATGTGTCTAGTTTACGTATAAATTTACGGATCATGATTTGGAATTTTCTAGAGAAAGTTATGGCCAAAATATCGAGTGCTGTCATGATTGACTGGTCATCAGAAACTTACTGAGACAGGCATATCATTAACCATACCGATCCCATACCGATATAGACAGGCATACCAATTATATACCGGTCATTATACCGGTCAGAGCTGAATTTTTAATACATTCTGGAACCGGACCAAACTATATCGATCTAACGTTAAATTTTCAAACGATAATATAGCCATTTGGATCGGCATACCGGTGTCAGAAAAGACCATATCGGTCTCAGACAGGCTAATTTGGGCAGTTTTCATTTTACTATAAATTGAACCCCAATTTCGTTTTTGCAAATGACTTGAACCTTTATACAATTTATTCTAAGGAAAAAACAGAGAGTTTTACAAATCTTCTACATCTTACACTCTCTACATTTGAAAAAGCTCATACTTCGTCTTCACATTCATATTAGTGAGCTTTGATACATTTGGGTGAGATACTCACATCTTGAATCTTCTTATCTTTTGTGAGTGCCCAAGTTATTTGTAATCTTTATTATTGATGAGTGGTAAATCTATCACTATTTCCCACTCATTTAACCTAATATTTTGTATAGTTTCTTGAGTTTTTTGAATATTTTGATGTGTTTTGTGTTATTTTGTAGATAAATAAAGTTTCAGGACATTTTGGAGGTGATTTGGGCCAAAACAGTAAAAATTGGACAAAAAGTGCATTTTTGTAAATTCCCGCGTCGCGACTCCAAGACCTTCAGCGTCGCGACGCCTAACGTGCGCCGAACTGTGCTAACGTGCGCCGGGTCCACAAATCAGAATCTGAAAAAAGTTTGACTTTGCTAAAATGCATCGTGCCACGTGTCACCATCACAGCCGATCTGCTAACATGCGTCGTGCCACGTGTCAGCATCCTACGGTGCCGACAGTCATCATCGCCACGTGTGCCACGTGTCATCCTACGTGTCTCCGTGTCATCCTACGTGTCTCCATGTCATCAGCCAGGTCAGCAAGTCAACAAGTCAACATTGCCACGTGTCGTGCCACATCATCATCAGCCAATCAGGAAGTGCCACGTGTCGCAATCCTACTGTGCCGACAGTCTCTTTCCCACGTGTCGCCACATCATCGCCACGTCACCGCCACCTCAGCGCCACGTCAGCATCAATCATTGAGTATCTAATCCTTATCTGACACGTGGCGGATAAGAATCTCAACGACCAATCAGAAGCCGCCACGTGTCACAATAATTGAAGCCCAACCACTCTGCCACGTGTCACCTTATCAGCTTATCCAGAATCTTCAAACCGGAGAACCAGCGCGTGCCACGTCGACAAAAGCTGGCGTAGCGACGCTGAAGGCCCTGGCGTCACGACGCTGGAAGCCTACCGAGGCCTATAAATTGAGCTCGAGATTTCAGAATTCAGTGCACCACTCTCTCTCTTATATTCTATCTAAAGAGAGAGTTTCTCTCTCTACTTTCTTTTAATTTTTAGTTTTTTAGTTTTTTAGTTTTGTAATTAATTTTAATTACGTTTTGTAATAATAGTAATTTAATTTTTACTTTTTACTTTTTACAGTTTTTACTATTTACCACGAGGAGGTAACTTCCCCAGCTAGGGTGAAAGGTAATTCTTTTACTGTTACTATTTAGATTAATCTCCCTTAAAAATAATATATTCACTATTTAAAATATTGACTTAAAAATGATACCGCCAGATTGGTCGGTTGGTAATTCATTTTAATCTGGTTTAAACCTGACTAATAAAGGATACCGCCAGATTGGTCGGTTGGTAATTTAATTTTGGTTCCGCCTTTATGGCTGGTTGGACTTAATTTGACTTAATCAGGTTACCGCCTTTATGGCTGGTTGGTAATGTTATCACAAGTTTATATATTATTTTATGGGAGATATCTAAATTAGTAGTAGTAAAAGTAATTCCTTTTACCTTAGCATTTTATTTTATTGGAATTTACTTTTCAGTATTTACTTTACCGCATTTTTACTTTATGTTTTTCATTTTCAAGTTTTTACTAGCCCTAGTTATGTGTTGTAACTATATTAGTTATCTGGGGTTGTGATGACTTTTAATATCACCGTTTTATAAGGGGTTAGATTATAGCTTGGGTATTATAAAGATTTATTTATTGAGTCTTAATCTTAATATTTTTTCATTAACTGGCCATTAATAAAATTGATCTGGTAAATCTAAAATGAACTAGACATAGGGATTTTAGATTTCAGCCTTAGACTCAATAGCCCACGATCTTCCTTGAGGATAGATAACCCTTTAATAGATTTCCTTACAGTATAGGAATATACCTGTCGGGCGGGGGTAGCCATAATTGAAACTTAAACTTAATGAATCCAGATAATTTGGTTGACATAGACATATGGTTCAATTGGGTTAAACTGGGTATTTGTGTCTGACCATCGACAGAGGCTTACACATAATTTAGTGTTCCAGGTTAATAAATCAATATATTACCCAACTTTAAGATAACCACTTCATCTTTAAAATGATATTGGAAGAAATCACAACCTTAGATAGTTTTTAATATTGAATTTTCTTAAAACCTACTTTCGAACCATTTTATTTACTTGTTTTTAAATTTAGAATCGTCACCATTTCAAATCAATCAAGCAATCTGTTAGATACTAGTAATCATTTGACCTCATAAAATTAATAGATTAGATATTAAGTCCTCGTGGGATCGATATTTTTATACTACTTGAACGATACGTGCGCTTGCGTTATACGTGTGTGTTTACGCCGGTCAAGTTTTTGGCGCCGTTGCCGGGGATTTATTTATCTTTTACTATTAGTTTAGGGGTTAGATACGTTACTTGTATCTAATTTCTTTTTACTTATTGTTTTTGTTTTCTTGTGTTTCAGGTTCTCAGAAACTACATGAGACGAACCAGAAGCTTTGAACTCCGACCGCTTGACCCGGAAATTGAAAGAACCATCAGACAGTTGAGAAGGGAAAGGCGAGAAGGCCAAGAAACTTTAGTCAACATGGAACCTGAACCGTTGGAGGTTGCACCACCAATTCCCATTCGAAACAGAACCATTCCGGTGGTTGACAGACTCATTTCCTGTATTGTACTTCCTCCCTTACCAGTAAATGTAGGGGTTTTTAGGGGTTGAATCCGGTAACGCAGCGGAAGCGGTGAAAATCCGATTTTCAGATTTCAAAATTTTTTCTTGGATTAAATAAATAAACACATTTATTTAATTACCCAATATTCAAATTATGAAACAAAATTTCAAATGAATCATATTCAAGTGAAATTACCAAATTACCCTTATATGGTATTTTGTCCATTTTAGTTCGAAATTGATCCAATCAATTTTGAATGATTCTAAATCATTTCTAAGATGAACTTAGCATGTTCAAAACATCAAAACACCAAAAGTAACAAAAAACCCAAAATTCTTATCTTGGTCGAATGCACTCCTTAGGGAGCATTTGGTGCCATTTGTCATTTCATGCTTCAAAACACATCCAAATGTAATCCAATCAACATGAAACTTTATGTGCATCATATACACACACAAATACACAACATATATGAAAAGCCCCAAATTTGGAATTAGTTAAGAACCCTAATTTTTCAATTTCCACAAATTGGACAAATTAGACCAAATACATTAAATCAATTACTTCAATCATCATTCTTCCATCCAATCCAAGTCTCAACACAATGAAACAACTCAAGATCAAATCTAGGTCATTTAAGAGTGGGTCAATAACTCTAGATTAGCAACATGGTTTCCAAAACCTTAAAAGAATAGTTACAACTACAATAGTCACAACACTTCCTTCATTACACATGCTTCACACTTCTCCAAAACTTCCATCATCAAAAACCACAAGGAAAAAAGAAAGAAACATCCTAAGAATATCATATATTAAAGCCTAGAACCTAAGGAACATATTCCTTACTAATAGCAAGTTTGAAAAACTTACTAAATTTCCAAGCTTTTGAAGTTTTCTTTCTTTCTCAAGCTTTCTTTTGGTTTCTTCAATGGTGTCTCTCTTTTGTAAAAGTGTATTAGGTTAAGAAATGAAAATGAAATGAAAACAATATATACTTGCTTTATTTTTAGCCTTGGCCGAATTTGCCAAGCCAAATACAAGAAAATCAAATTTCAATTTCATTTGCAATTTCATTAAATCAACTTGCATAAATATCTAAAAACACTTTAATGATATTTATATAAAGTCAACAAAGGCAACATAATCATTTACTTTAAATATCCTAATGTAAGATATTTATATTTTAATTAATTTAATCATTTAACAATTAAATAATTAATTAATTAATCAAATACAAATATATTAAATATATATATAATATTTACATTAAATATTAAAAATATATATTCATTTAGGATAAAAGTCAAATAACTCATTTTGACTATTAATTAATGTGTATTTAAATTAATCAAGTATTAAATGTAAATACACAATAATTAGGCAAATGACTATCTAGTCCCTTTAGCACGTATCTTGCATTTAACCTTTAAACGACTTTATAAATAATCAATATTATTTATTAATGTTGCTCTAGTGCTCTACGAGTATGTTTCATTATTGAGACTCTCTAGATTCAGGTATATCCGTCACGAAATCAAATTTCGTGTCCATAATCTATCCACCCGTAGATTATGACGATCACGGATAATCTCGCTGAACCATACAGGTCGAGGTCATGGCAAATGTATAATTCCTCCGTCACATGTATCCGGATAAATCCCAGAGATATAGATGTAAACGTCAAATATCTATCGGGATTATCCAGTCGACTATTCTATTAGCAATCTCAAAAGAATGTTTAGAACTAGCTTCTAAACTTTACCACGGGCCCATGGTTTTATCTGATTGCTAATCATATGGACTACCTATGCTCTGATACACAGAACTAACGGATCCTATCTTGATACACATAGGACACCCTGAGGATCTATCTACACCCAACGAACATGCGGAGGTCTGATCTAAATAGATCGGTGACGTGACTGCTGTCTAAGTGTAGAAGATGTCTCATGTGCCCACAATGGCATCTCAAGTCTAAGAATCACAAGTGCTACTCAACCCAAGAAGATTCTTATTGACGCTGGTGTACCATCCATTAAGAATCTTCGGTGAGTCGTTCAGTGTTTATCCGCTATAAACACCTACACGTCTATACTAGTCTCCAAGACTTATGGTTCATTGAGAAACCATTGGAATCATATATTCCAGTATACGACATGTACCGGTCTCAACGGGTTTACTATACTGACCAAGTAGTGTAAACCTTTACCAGGAACTGTCTGAGAATGACAACGTCATGATACTACTCAATGTCCGTTGCGACGCTTTTGCAACTGTATCATGACTAATCATTCTAGGGTCATTACGTCTTTACCATATAGAAAGATAAATTATATTATAGAAACTGCATATATTATTCATAATAATAATATTTTACAGAAGTATTTAACAGAAATACAACCGGGAATTGGCACTCTGAGCACCAACCCCAACAGTAAATGCGTGTGACATCAAAACATGCATTCAGATGATTCAGCACTCAGTTCAGTTTGGGGGGAATGCAACTGAAGATCCTAATTCCCACATCAGCAACTTCCTGGAAGTTTGCGGCACTTTTAATTACAACCTAGAAGCGGAAGAAGCAATGAGACTGCGAGTTTTTCCATATTCCTTAAAGGACAGAGCTAAAGCTTGGCTACATTCACTACTAGCAGGTTTCATCACAACTTGGAACACTTTAGCCACCAAATTTCTTGCAAAGTACTTTCCACCAGCCAGAACCGGAAAGCTGAGGAATGACATCACATCCTTTGTACAACAAGATTCAGAATCCCTCTGCGAAGCTTGGGAAAGGTACAAAGATTTGCTCCGGAAATGTCCTCACCATGAGATTCCAAAATGGCTTCAAGTCCAAACATTCTATAATGGGCTTTCTGGAATAATGAGAACCACAATCGATGCTGCTGCTGGAGGAGCCTTGATGGCAAAAGGAGAAGATCAAGCCTGAGACCTAATCGAAGAAATGGCCAACAACAATTCCTTGTGGCCAACAGAAATGAGCATGATCTAAAGAATTGCAGGTATTTATGAAGTTGGAGCAAACACAGCAGTGAATACCAGGCTGGATCAGATATGCAAATGTCTAGAAACACTTAGCACGCAAGTTGTGAACATCGTTGGAACCACAAGTTCACTATATGGAGGATCACCAGAACCAAACCAACATGAAGAGACGGTGAATTATGTCAACAATTTCAACAGACATGGGAACAATCCATATTCCAACACCTACAACCCAGGGTGGAGGAATCATCCTAATTTATCATGGAGCAACAATTCAGGCCAATAGCAGAACTATCCACCACCTGAATTCCAGCAACAGAACAAAATCCAGGAGCAGGCAAATGAATCAAGAATAACAGAAGTGTTGACCCACTTGAAAAAGTTAGAAGCAAAACACGACTCTCAAGCAGTAAGATATGATGCTATGTTTCAATCCCAATCAGCATTAATTCAAAGTCAATCTGCTTCTATTAAAGCACTGGAGAATCAAATGAAACAACTGGCCAATGCTCAGAGTTACAGACCGCCAGGTACCCTTCCTAGCAACACATAGCCAAATCCAAGAAACATGGGGAATGAGCAATGTCATGCCATCATGTTAAAAAGCGGTACTGAAATCAACAAAGATGTTGGAGCCAAAACAGCTGCTGAGGAAGTTCCAAAAGAAACAAAGCAACAAATGGAGGAAAAAGAAGCAAAGGAAAAAGAACAGATCACTCCACCTCCACCTTTTCCTCAACTTCTTCAGAAGAACAAATTGGACAAGCAGATTTCTCGGTTCCTGGAAATCTTCAAAAAGCTGCATATCAACATTCCATTTGCAGAAGCGTTGGAACAAATGCCCACCTATGCCAAATTCATGAAAGATATTCTTTCACGAAAACGGAGATTAGGAGATTATGAGACAGTAGCATTAACAGAAGAATGCAGTGCCATCCTTCAGAGGAAACTTCCCCCGAAGTTGAAAGATCCTGGCAGTTTCACTGTTCCTTGCGTCATAGGAGAACATAACTTTGGTAAGGCTTTGTGTGATTTAGGTGCGAGTGTTAACTTGATGCCTTTTTTCTATTTTCAGGAAATTACAGATTGGAGAAACAATGCCAACTTCAGTCTCACTACAACTTGCTGATAGAACGCTCGTATTTCCAAGAGGCGTAGTTGAGGATGTGTTGGTCAAGGTTGACAAATTCATTTTCCCAGCAGATTTTATTGTCCTTGATATGGAGGAAGACGCAGACGTGCCAATCATCATTGGGAGACCATTCTTGGCTACAGGTCGAACCATTATTGATGTACAAAAAGGAGAATTAACCATGAGGGTACATGACCAAGAATTAACATTCAATGTTTTCAAGGCCATGAATTTCCCAGATGATGAAAAGAAAGAGGAATGTTTCAAACTCGATGTGATACACAGTACGATTCAGAACTCTGATGAAAGACAAAGTTCTAATGACAAACTTAAAACATGTCAATTGCATGTGGAGCCTAAAGATAAAACGTCTTTTGTACTAAAGGAGCCAATTCTTGCACTACAAGCAACAGAAGAGAAAAAGTTCCACCAGCTCAACGAATTGGAGGAATTTCACAATCAGCCTTTTGAGGATGCCAAATTATACAAAGAAAAGGGCAAGAAAAGACATGATGAGAAGTTAGTACGCATACAGCTGGAACCAGGGCAGAAGGTACTGTTAAACAAATCAAGGGTGAAATTCTTCCCATGGAAGCTAAAATCACAGTGGTCAGGTCCATTTGTGATCACCAAAGTTTTACCAAATAGAGCCATTGAGATACATGATCCTGACGCTAACAAAACTTTCAAGGTTAAAAACAAGCGTGTCAAGCACTACTGGGGAGAATCATTTGAGCGACAAAAAGAAAGTGTTACACTTTCAGATCCAGCTTAACGTTCGAGAAGTCAAGTCTGGCTGACGAGTTTAAACTTAGCGCTAGCAGGGAGGCAACCCATGCAATTTGTGTATATATTGTGATTTATTGTGTTTTATTTTTGTGTGTTTAATTTTTGCAGGTTTAGTCATTTCACGATGGAAGAAGCTCTCACAAATCTTCACAAGCAATTTCCTTCTCTCCCTCAAAAATCTCTGATGAAAGTTTACAAAGCTCGCTTGGAACGGATGAGATTATTGATGATTAAAGGTATTCCTACTGACATTCGTTGGTTAATTGAAGCACGGGTTTGATTGGCAGGTGAGTTTTCTGACTCTTTTATTTCACATCTACCTGGTTTAGGAAAGAGCACATATGATAAAAAGAGAAGAGCCAAAAGAATGTGTGTTTGTTATAAATGTGCTCACATATTTTGTAATACTCGTTGTCGTTCTTTAGGAATGGTGTCCGATAACCGCGAAGATAAGATTAATTTCATTAGGGATGGCTTGGGTAAGGAGTCTTTGGATGACATATCTAAAACTCTTGAGACACATCCCAGTGGATGTGTGTATCATGAAATTCGCATGTTATATACACAATTTCAAAAAGAAAGACAACTGTTAAGTCTTGGGAATCTGACTCAAAAAGACACTGTTTGCCAATTTATAAGAAAATTGGATGGGAAGCTTGTCCCTAACGCATAGACTTCAATCAAGTTGTAAATTCTTGTACATATTATATCTCTTTGTCTTTTCCTAATAATTGTGATTTATTTTGTTGTTTTCTTTTATTTTCGTAGACATGATCTAGACCTTTTGACTAACACGATATTATTTCGCTACTAATCGTCTTCTGGAAGATACTTGTGCTATTATTACTCACCATTTTTCAGGTACTATAAATTCAACCTATCATTGCACTTTTGAAGGCATCCAGAGTTGAGAAAGAAATCCATATAAAAATGGAAGCCACTTCAAGAAGACGAGTTGAAAACATCTGTGTGTTTTGCGGTAGTAGTGTTGGTACTAAACCACAATACGTAGAAGCAGCATAGGAATTGGGTCGAGTCTTAGCTGCAAGAAATATGCACTTAATATATGGCGGAAGAAATCTTGGACTTATGGGGATCGTTTCAAAGGCTGTACAGGAAGAAGGCATTCACGTTTTGGGAATCATCCCAAAACCCTTGGCAGAGGCAAATCTTATTGGATCATCAATTGGAGAGGAACCGATCGTGCCAGGTATGTTTGAACGACTGGTAGAAATGATTAACCGTGCTGATGCTTTTATTGCTTTGCCAGGTGGCTTGGGTACATTGTAGGAAATTTTTTATAGTTCTATCTTGGGCGAACCTGAACATACACCAGAAACCGCTTGGACTGTTTAATGTTGATGGATTTTATGATTTTCTTTGTGTGTTTCTTGATGATACTCGGAGAAATGGGTTCGTGTCAAAACCTATGAAAGAACTCCTCTTTACTGCCAGAACTGCTCCGGATTTAATAGACCAACTCATAGCCTATGAACCACAAGTTGACCCAATCCTTTCAAAAATAAATTGGTTCGAGGACGATCGTGGTAAGAGGCGTAGGATTAATCTGGATCTTAACCTTTAATTCCCTGTAGATTTCAGCTAACCAGGTACAACCTTCTTAACTCTCCTTTTACAGTTTAAGACATTGGGGACAATGTCTCATTTAGGTTTGGGGGAGGGAATTAGTTGATCAGTACCTTGTTTTTTTTTAGTTTGTGTTATTTTTATTTTTAGTCCAAATTTTTTCGAAAAATACAAAAAAAAAATTGAAATTTTTTCAAAAATTACAAAAATATTTTGTGTTTTTGTGTTTTTATTTTGACTAAAAAGGTGAAATTGGTAAAAGATAGCCGAGTAAGGAGTTTCCATTCCTGAGACGTATCTCAAGCCTATTTTCGAAATAAGTTAATTGTTGTTTATTTCCTTTTGAATTATTTAATTTGTGAATTCTCCTTAAAACGGACTAAAATGAATCTTCATATGCTCAGTTGGCAGGTATTATCAACATACATAGAAACATACGGACATGAGCTAAAATTGAAAAGTTTGTAATATTTAGTACTCTAGTTTAATTGAAGGAAGCATCTTAAAAAAAGTGATGGAGTAAAAAAAAAAAGTTTGAGATCCGAGTTAATAAGTTTTAAGGGTGTTTTAACACCTAGTGCCCTAAAGCCAACTGGTTTGGGAGTCACTGGCCCAAAGCTCGCTACATGGATCAAAAATACTGCAAAAATATATATATCTGAAGTCTGAGTAATTAAGTCCGTAGGGGTGTCTTAACACCTGGTGCCCTAAAGCCAACTGGTTTGGGAACCACCGACCTAACACTCGCTACATAGACGGATGATATTGTATATAAATAAAAAAATAGAAAAAAAAATCAAGGAAAAAATCTGAAAAATCTGAAAAATTATTCCATTGCTTCAAAAAGGTGTGAATTCTGATAAAACTTTAGGACAAAAATATTACTCTCTTATCAACTGCACTTATGACTGTTGTGGGCAAAAATGAGTTGATTAATATTTTGTCGACTGTGTATATGGAGAATGGTAAAAATAATCGGAGAATTTACTTATTCGGTAATTTAGAATGAAACAAAACAACTAGTAACTTGGAGTAGAAGTTTCACCTGATTAGTCACTAACATCTTTATTCTCTTTTCTCTTGTCTTTTTGCTTTTATGTGCATTAGTTTTAATACCTTTTTACATTTGTAAAATGTTTGTGGGTATCATTGCTGTAAACCCTCACGAGACTACAACTCGTCCACTAGGGACACCTAGGGGTTTAAAGGCTTGTTGCATATGCTAAATGCAACCGTGATCCCTACGAAAGTGGCTTAGTTAATTTATTTATGTTATGTTTTGCTCGAGGACTAGCAAAATATTAGGTTTGGGGGTGTGATTAGTGGTAAATCTATCACTATTTCCCACTCATTTAACATAATATTTTGTATAGTTTCTTGAGTTTTTTGAATATTTTGATGTGTTTTGTGTTATTTTGTAGATAAATAAAGTTTCAGGACATTCTGGAGGTGATTTGGGCCAAAATAGTGAAAATTGGACGAAAAGGGCATTTTTGTAAATTCCCGCGTCGCGACTCCAAGACCTTCAGCGTCGCGACGCCTAACGTGCGCCGAACTGTGCTAACGTGCGCCGGGTCCATAAATCAGAATCTGAGAAAAGTTTGACTTTGCTAAAATACACCGTGCCACGTGTCACCATCACAGCCGATCTGCTAACATGCGCCGTGTCACGTGTCAGCATCCTACGGTGCCGACAGTCATCATCACGTGCCACGTGTCATCCTACGTGTCTCCATGTCATCAGCCACGTCAGCAAGTCAACAAGTCAACATTTCCACGTGTCGTGCCATATCATCATCAGCCAATCAGGAAGTGCCACGTGTCGCAATCCTACTGTACCGACAGTCTCTTTCCCACGTGTCGCCACATCATCGCCACGTCACCGCCACCTCAGCGCCACGTCAGCATCAATCATTGAGTATCTAATCCTTATCTGACACGTGGCGGATAAGAATCTCAACGACCAATCAGAAGCCGCCACGTGTCACAATAATTGAAGCCCAACCACTCTGCCACGTGTCACCTTATCAGCTTATCCAGAATCTTCAAACCGGCGAACCAGAGCATGCTACGTCGACAAAAGCTGGCGTAGCGACGCTGAAGGCCCTGGCGTCGCGACGCTGGAAGCCTACCGAGGCCTATAAATTAAGCTCGAGATTTCAGAATTCAGTGCACCACTCTCTCTCTCTTATATTCTATCTAAAGAGAGAGTTTCTCTCTCTACTTTCTTTTAATTTTTAGTTTTTTAGTTTTGTAATTAATTTTAATTACGTTTTGTAATAATAGTAATTTAATTTTTACTTTTTACTTTTTACAGTTTTTACTATTTACCATGAGGAGGTAACTTCCCCAGCTAGGGTGAAAGGTAATTATTTTACTGTTACTATTTAGATTAATCTCACTTAAAAATAATATATTCACTATTTAAAATATTGACTTAAAAAGGATACCGCCAGATTGGTCGGTTGGTAATTCATTTTAATCTGGTTTAAACCTGACTAATAAAAGATACCCCCAGATTGGTCGGTTGGTAATTTAATTTTGGTTCCGCCTTTATGGCTAGTTGGACTTAATTTGACTTAATCAGGTTACCGCCTTTATGGCTGGTTGGTAATGTTATCACAAGTTTATATATTATTTTATGGGAGATATCTAAATTAGTAGTAGTAAAAGTAATTCTTTTTACCTTAGCATTTTATTTTATTGTAATTTACTTTTCAGTATTTACTTTACCGCATTTTTACTTTATGTTTTTCATTTTCAAGTTTTTACTAGCCCTAGTTATGTGTTGTAACTAAATTAGTTATCTGGGGTTGTGATGACTTTTAATATCACCGTTTTATAAGGGGTTAGATTATAGCTTGGGTATTATAAAGATTTATTTATTGAGTCTTAATCTTAATGTTTTTTCATTAACTGGCCATTAATAAAATTGATCTGGTAAATCTAAAATGAACTAGACATAAGGATTTTAGGTTTCAGCCTTAGACTCAATAGCCCACGATCTTCCTTGAGGATAGATAACCCTTTAATAGATTTCCTTACATGATAGGAATATACCTGTCGGGCGGGGTAGCCATAATTGGAACTTAAACTTAATGAATCCAGATAATTTGGTTGACATAGACATATGGTTCAATTGGGTTAAACTGGGTATTTGTGTCTGACCATCGACAGAGGCTTACACATAATTTAGTGTTCCAGGTTAATAAATCAATATATTACCCAACTTTAAGATAACCACTTCATCTTTAAAATGGTATTGGAAGAAATCACAACCTTAGATAGTTTTTAATATTGAATTTTCTTAAAACCTACTTTCGAACCATTTTATTTACTTGTTTTTAAATTTAGAATCGTCACTATTTCAAATCAATCAAACAATCTGTTAGATACTAGTAATCATTTGACCTCATAAAATTAATAGATTAGATATTAAGTCCTCGTGGGATCGATATGTTTATACTACTTGAACGATACGTGCGTTTGCGTTATACGTTTGTGTTTACGCCGGTCAATTATCCAAACACTTGTATGGTTTGTGAGTGAGCCTATATCTAAAACTCATTGTAAGGTTTTTGAGTGAGCCTACGCATAAAACTCATTGTAGAGGTTTTTGAGTGAGCCTATATCTAACACTCATTGTAAGAGGTTTGGAGGGAACCTAGTGTGTAAAACTCTTGGTTGCGGGTGAGCCACGGAAACTCGTTGATAGTGGAAATCTTTAAGCGCGGCTTGAGAGAGTGGACGTAGGCATTGTTAACCGAACCACTATAAATTATGGTGTCATTTTCTCTAACCATTAACTATGTACTTATTACAAGCTTTCATTTATTTGTATGCTTATTGTGTAGAAACTTACATATATGTTAGATATTGACATAGAGAAAATCAACCTAAGGCTTAATCGGTAAATCTAGTTAAAATCGGCAAAGATTTTTATTTCCGCATTATTAGGCAATAACCCAATTCACCCCCCTCTTGGGAATATAGAGATTGGTTGTTGCATTACTTGTAGGCAATTTCAGAATATACTCTCCAAACGATATAATATCTTATGTCAACAAGGATCATTGTGTAAAATTAACTTATTATCAAGTATATAGAGCGAATGAAGTTGTTTTAGAATTATTAAGAGGAAGTGAAGAAGAGTTATATAACTTACTTCATTGGTACTCATTTGTTTTGCAACAGAATAACTCTGGCACAATAACACACCTTATAAAGAATGAGGATGATAACTTCATTGACTATTTTCTAGCATTGGGATCTTGTGTCAATGGATTTTTACAATTTATTCGACTTGTTATTGCAGTGGATGAATCACATCTAAAAGGTAAATATTGTGGGACACTTTTTGTGACAACATTCTTGGATAGAAATATTCAATTATTTGTGGTTATAATTGGGATTGGTGATATAGAGAATGACACATCATGGGAGTGGTTTATGTGTAGATTGTTTGAGGTTATTAAGGATGTTCCAGAGTTGGTGTTCATTTTTGATCGACATAAGTCAATTGAAAAAGCGATCTCAAATGTTCCCAACTGCAGAACACTATGTTTATTTTTATCATGTACAAGGCAACTTGAAATCCATTTTTAAGATGGAACCGACAGTATGGAAGAAATTTAAGTTGTCATTTATTGCTGCAACGGAAGAGTATGAAATCTTACACAAATATTATATCCTTCAGCTGCATCAATAACCACAGACTGTCGTAAAACACTTCGAATTTCGTTTACAGGTGAAGAGACATCTTGAAAGAATTACTGGTGTACGTGATATCATGAATTAGGACACAATCGTAAGAGATGTACCAACCCAATCATATATATTTGAATTATGTATGATTATGATTATATACGAATAACATTTAAATAACTTATCATTAACGAACTTCAAATATCATTGCGTACTGTTTTCAAATTACAATGTCGCCTAAAAATATATTTGTAGCAATCTTCTTCCTAAAGAATGAGGCTTGACTAGAATCAAATTTATGCAATTTAGACAACATAAAATTACTAATGTACATAAGCATGAAAACGCCATAATCACCACTCACAAGATCTTACTGCGGCATCCCATTCACTCGTGAAAATTCTCATGGTGCATCATTTTTTAGCTCCGGCCTATCAGTATAAAATCCGACAAACTCTAACCAGTGTGGAAGAATATGTTGAAGAGGCGCCCTCGAAATCGATCAGAATCTAATATCCTTAAATCTCATGGCTTGGAACTATTTTTGTCCATACTTACAAACAACATTAAAAAAATATTATTGTTATGCCTAAATAACCACCGTATTGACATGGGACGTCCGTGCGGACGCCCAATTACCTGTGCGGGCGTCCGCTAGATGCAGCGAGCGTCAGATCTACGCTCGATATATGCAGTAGGCGTTCGCGAACGCCCCTTGCATCTTAGGCGTCCGCTCGGACGCCCGCTGTATCTAGCGGGAGTCCACGAGGATGCCCGAACAAGTAATGGGGAGTCCGCATAGACGCCCATTAAGTTGAAGTCTCATACAAATATTTTTACAAACATTTGGTATGCGAATCTTATTAACACTATCTTAACACAAAATCTTTACACTTAAAATGACAAATACATTAAAAAACTCACAAAATAATCACAAAAACGCACATTGCTAATCTATTTAAAGATTAAAATATTGTAAATTAGATTAGAATACTCATCAAACTAAAATGTGAAACTTTTTCCAATAACAACCAAATTGGCAAGTCCAAGCACCAAACTGTCTTCCACCGTCGACGGAGTACTCTTTTTATCGAAATATTTGGATCTGGTGTTAATATTTGCAAGTTTGAGAGATCATGGTTTGATGACTGAAAATATGGGAGATGAAAAATATGTGTATTAAAGGGTAAAATGAGTAGTTTAAGTTGAATTTGATTATTAAATATAATTTTGAAATTGATGGTTATTTTTATAATAGATAAAACAAATGAGTTATTTTTATAAATTTCCCTTGAATCGAAGAACGTCTTCAATAGAATAAATTTATTTGTGTCAACAGTCACATAAATAGTAACATTTTAATGCATTAGCTCATATACTATCACAAACAACGATTAGGGGACATGAGATAGCCAACAATCATTACTACAAAACTTATTTTTAATGACGCAGAATTTATGACGATTTTTTATAAGAACGGTAATACAAATACGATTTTTTAGGACATTTTTTTATAAAAATTCGAGATTTTTTATAATCATACATAAGATGACGGTTCAAAAATCGTCATAAAAAAATCCTTTAGAATCGTCATAAAATATCTTTTTTGTAGTAGTGAATACTATCTTTTTAAGTATCAAAATTTACTCAAAATAATTTAAATAATTTAGACAAATTTCGGTATTAGGAAATACTTAAGAGAGTGCAGATAGCATTATTGTTTATCTTTTGATAAATAATGTAAATTATGAGTCCCCACAAAAACCTCCTCTTCTTTTGAATCTAAAACTGTGTTGCTCTATTTTTGTCTCTCGGTTTCACTTTTATGCTGTAATCCACCTTACTTAAATCACTAGTTAAGAAAGTAAAATCCACAGTGACATGTCTTTATCAAATTGCAAACAATTGAGATCTAATTTGCACCTTAAAATGAAGATCACACACCCAAAAGTTGTTTTCTTGACATTACATTTGTCTTTAACCTATTGCCCTTCTACTCAATTATTTGATTAAACATTTTTCAGAAGCATTAGAGGAAACAATAATAAATTAGTATGTGGAAGCAAGCATCACCACTAGATAATGACTTGATCATCTGGAAATAAAGTGAAAACAGTGGACTTACAGAAACAAACAAACAACTTGCAAAACATAGATTTGCCACCAAATCTCTCTCAGAAAGTTTATTGTTTTTATTGCAAAAAAATAAAAATAAAAATGTAAGCATTATATGGCATACATACAAAGAAATTGATAGTTACATGGTCAATTTTCTTAAGTGATTGATATAAACTAATAATTCATAAAGCAACATGACTTACAGAATTGAAAGCAGCTTGCTTCGGTTTGCTTTTCAGTCCACAAAATTTGATTCCCATTTATAGATATGATTTTCTTAACAAAAGTCGAAATTCTACAATTCATAAATGGTTCACAAGTGTTGCAGATTTGCAAGATTCGAAGATGAGAAAGATAAGAAGGTTCTTTGTTCTAGTCAACTATTTTTTTAATCAAAGTCATTGGCCTATATCAGAAATTAAAGAGATGTTCAAAATTCAGAAAATTTATGCAGCCACAAAGGGGGTCCAGTTATTTTGGAACATGCTTTGGATTTTGAAAAGAAAATATGCTAGTCTTTTGCCAGATTCATTTAACCAAACTCGCTCTCAATGAGTGTGGTTTGATGACAAAGAACTTTAAATTTGGTTGTCAGTTTCGAGTCCAGTGGTGTATTTTTTATAAGAACCTGAAGCAGTCGAGGTTTTACATGTTCCGCTTGATTTTGAATCGGGTGATTTGGCGGCAGGATTTCTAATATTTCCAAAACAAAAAAAGAAATTTAATCAAACTCAGCCTAGTCCATAATTGGGAGGTTCTATGGACATTTCCACAAGTGACGGAAACACAATGTTATATTATATGTGATTCATGATTTTGGTTTGGAAATATCGTGAAACATCTCACCTGTGATAAACACAAGAGGTTTGGAGTTCCAACCTCATTCACTGCTACAGTGAGAATTGGGTAACGTCTTAAAATTGAAAAAACAAAAAATTAAAAAAGAAAAGAAAATCATAATCGTTCAGATTCACTTGGCAAGAGTTTTGTCAGCTATGCAGCAGAATTCGAAGACAATAAGATATAAAAACAGAGAGATAATTTGGACCCTATAAAGGTACTTTCAGTTCAAAGGCTGTGTTGAGTGCAAAAGTGCAGTCACTTTACGTGGTGAATAGGAAGAAGCATTTCAAAAGCCAAAAACTCAGCTGAATTGCTTTCTCATTGAGAGTATAAAACTAAAGCAGAAGGGTTCCATCCAGCGGGCAGGTACAAAACAATTCCACAACATTGAATCAAGAAGAGAGGGAGTTGATGGTTGACTAGCTGCCATAAACGGAGCTGTTTATACTGATTTAATAATCTTATATTTCTTTAAAAATTTAATAATATTATGTGTAGTCCATGAATATTATATGAAAAAATAAATTTTACCCAATTTTAAACCACTCATTCCGAGTTTAAGCGGAGCAGGTAAATTCTATGGATGTCTCAAGCTCTTACAAGAAACACATTCCCTGAATTCGAACGCATGACCTTAAGGTGAGATTCTGAACTCTACACCATCAAGTCACCTCCCTTGTAACTTAAAAAAAAAAAAAAGTTAGAATTTGATTCCCTGAGCAATGAGCGGAAATATGTGATCGTGATTTAGATGCAAAGAAATCAATAAACACAAGGAAAAATATATCGAGAATAATGTGAATTAAGTTGCTCAGTGGGATGGTTGTCTTGAAATAAAATAAATTATTTGGGAACCTTATTCAGCATTAAGGATGGATGATAATGTGAATGGGAAGGAGGAAATAGGCATCATTGTATCCATCCTTGATAATTTTTAGATATATTTATCCTTTATTTTTTTGTAATTGTTTCATGTGAGGGGATGAGATCCTCAAATAATAAAAAGGGATCTCGAACCCCGAATAACAAATAATTTTCTTAAAATAAATTTAAATCATTTAAAAATATATTGGTTGAACTATTACATTATCCAAAAATAAATCATACATATCCAATAAAATTAATAATATCTATTAAATAAATTTATTACACAAATCACAACATATATAAAAGATTGAAATTCGTATTTTATATATTTTTTTATTTGATTCATAACTTAATAAAACGATAAATCCTTATTAAAAAGTGATTTTATATATTTATATATATATATATATATATATATATTGTTTAAGTACTTCTACAATTTATAATTTATATATTTTTATAAATATTAACATACTTTTTATTGACATCTTATATAAAACTAAATAATAATTTGAATATAAATTGTTGAAAAATTTAAAAATAAATAAATAAAAACTTAAATGAGTAATGGAGAAGAGATATGAATTTTACATGATCCACGTCCTTTTTCTAAATAAAATTGGATATTAAATTTTTCATGTCCTATTTCTAACATTAATTTTTTTAATTTTTCATTCTCACCCCACCGCGCCCCAATTGAAGAGAATCTCCTAGAGATTTCTGCCATCCCAGTATTTGCCAGTTTGGCAGTTTGGTTCCCAAAGAAAATGAGTTTTTTGTTTATGCATTAAAGGGAAACAGGAGATGCAAAAAGAAATGCAAGACCAAAATTTTCTGTTCAGAGGATTGATTTTTTTTTTTTTTTTTGGCAATGCAGAAAAGAAGTTTGGTATCCCACTAATGATGCTTTACAGTTTACAGCAATCAAACAAACCAAAAATCAAAATTGAAAATGCACAACTAAATAATCAAAATATTGCCATATATTAATTTTGGGGTTTCAAATCCAGCATACAAATACAAATCAACAACCCACAGATCATCAAACCAGAACAAGTCTGGAAGCAACTTGCAAGAGCAATTACATATCACGGCCGCATGTTAATAACCAAAGGACCAGAAAATGCAAACACAAGACTCTAATGACGGACTACTACAAAGGTAATTCTATCATCATTGTCAGACCTTATGCCTAACAATCAATTATTTCACTTTAATAAAAGAGGCAGCAATTTAAAAAAAAAAAAAAAAAAAGCAGCAAACCATAAAATCACTACTCTTTCCATCAGAACTTCAGAGTTGATCTAGGAGAACCATTGCCCTCAGTTTTAACAAATTTCTGGTACAAGATTGAACCGCCCATTCCAAGCTCTTCAAGGCCTGTCTCTTCGCAATTGTATCCTTTCATATTTAAAAACACTTGTTCTCAAGCAAAGTTCCTGCAACTTCCGCATGCACAGCAATGGAGAAATCAATTGGTTGGAAGCAACATCTTTAGGATAATAACCAACTGTTTCAAAGCTCGCATAAATAAAACCATCTTCTGGAGTAACATGAATAGTAGAAATAGCAGCCCCTTCAATAGAATTCATGGAATAACAACAGGGTTCAAATTCAAAATCACATATCTTGGAATCTGGAAGAATCTTCCTTATACCAGAATTGAGGGTCATTGTACCAGCTGAACCCGATTGGCTTTTGTAGAAAACAGATGCCATTTCCCTGTCCAAGCCAGTCATGCACATTTATAGAGTGTACACAGGGTCACCAGAGATCACAGGCTCTGCAGAAACAGAATACACATGCCATTTCTGTGGCTTGTCCAACCCACCAATTATGTTAGCATTGCTTCCTGAACCAAGCTTCCCAAAATAAGTATCCAGGACGGCAACTTCTACTGAAAAGTTGCGATGAGGATATAGCTGACTCCCAGGGAAAATGAAGCTCCCGCGTGTATACCTCACGGATCGTACAGCAAGAGAGAGGGTCTCAGCCAGTTTCAGGATGGGTGGAATTGCAAGAAGCAACTTTGTAGTCCCACGAGTTTAGATGATGATCTAATAAACAAAGAGACTAGACTCCGATAGGACATAAGAGTAAACATCATCATTTGACAGTGAAGAAACAATTGTGCATTCAGCTGGTCCTAAAATCTCATCCAGCTGGGCCTTGGTCAGGCACCGAAGGCCCTTTCCTTCAGGATCGACAAAGATGCTAGGCTCAAAAATTGATAATTCCAGCCTCTTTTCATAACCTTCAAAACCAATTGCAGAAACTGCCATGGTAGTATCAGCAGAAACCATTGCAGCCGAAATGTACTTTAAAATTGCAGAGACACCGGAAGCAGCAGGGGTGATCACAGTAGAAGAGAGAATGCAGTCCCAATAATCACAATCGCGAAGAAAGAGAAAGAGGAAGTGGTTGATCTAAGAAAAAGGAGTAAACCTAATAATCTAATATAACTAAGAAAGCAAAATAACAGTTGACGAATCACGTTATGTGATCAGATTGCAAACTTAGAGAATATCAGGATGGCTTGAGTGTGCACTGCAAAAAGAAAAATAAGGAACAAGAATGTTAACATTGTTTGTTCATGAAGATAACAAATAGCTACAGCAAAGGATCTTATACAAACTCAATCATAAAAAAGTTTTTTTCTTCTTCCCGTGCTAAAGCTAATGTGTGTGTAAATGTAGAGTGAATAAAAAGACTCACATTCGAGTAAGCAGCAGATCTAAACTTCCTGATTTCACCGTTGGGTCGAATGTCTTCAATGCTGTAACCAAGAGGAGCTTCGTAGAATAAAGATTTACTACTGCTAGACTTCTTCTTCCCACCTTTAGACTCCATTAGATCATCCAGTCCTCTGCTTGTTCCTGATCAATATCCATAAAAAGTAATTGTCAGGATAATATCAACAGACTACAATGAAATGATTAAACAGAAAAAAGAAAAGACTAATCGAAACCCAGCCAGCACAATAACGTCCACAGGGGCTATAAAGACAGACTACTAACAAGGATAACAGGCTTAAATTCAATTAAGATATGGAGAAATAGAATATAAAAGTTTTAAAGGCACATGTTAAATGAACTTCTAGTTTCAAATTTCTATAAAATTTACCTTCAAGAACCGCCGAATTTGATTATAACAAAATAATAAAACCACATACAAATGCATTATGCCCACTAAACATATGCTTAGAAGTTAGATCATAAATCTTATTAAAAAGAAATCTCAGAACAGATCGAAATTCAAACAGATCCATACAAGTAACAAACCCATAAAAGAAATCACATAGCAAGCAGACCAATAATCCAAAGCGATAAAATATAATACATGATTAAAGATGCATATTTGATATCGAGAAAAACAAAACAAAACAAATCTGCGACCGAACCTAGCAGCAAAATGAACAATAAAGGCAAAATTTTTTAAAAAAAAAAAAAAAAAAAAAAAAAAAAAAAAAAACCCTATCTTGCTCTCTAAATCTTTACTAGAGTTTATACTTACAAAAATTACGAATCTTGATGTCTGTATTACCCGCAACAACAATACGCATTAACCACCGGTGCAAACCCTAAAACAATAACACAAAAAACAAATCAGATACTAACGAAAGACTACAAATTTATTAATCAAAAGATCAATCGCATAGCATAAGAAAAACGAACCTTTCAAAAATATTATTTTTATTGAATAAGAGAAAAATGAACAATAATTTTGAGAAACTTGCTTCTCCCACCTCGTGTCAGTGCCCCTGTCCACGAAATGACTTATTTACTCCCTCCCCAAAACTTCATTTTCATTGATTTTTTAAATAAATTATTTATTAAAAATAATTAATTAATTAATTAATTAATCAAAATAAATTTTAAGAAAATATCTCGTATATCTCTTTTATTCCGTACATCCCGTAAATCTTAAGGAAATATTTTTTTATTTTATTAATTAAATTCTTCTAATTTTTTATATTTATATTTTTATTTTTATTTTTCCTCTTATACTTATTTTATAGTTTTTATATATCTATTCTCTTTTATTTGTTTAATAAATCTTATATATTTATTATTTATTATTATTTATTTTGTGTTTATTTATTTAACACTACTTATGAAATAAAATAATAAAATCAAAAAAATAATTAAATAAGTAAAAGGGAAAAAACTAAATGAGATAAAAATTAAAAGATCCAAATCAAAAAAATAATAAAAAAATATAAGTAAAATTATTAAATAAAATTATTAAATCCAAAAAATAATTTATTAAAAGGAGTATGGATATTATTATTATTTAAAAATTAAAATACAAAAAAAAAAAATCATTTAGTTAAATCTAATAATTATATATTTTTTTAAAAAGATTGGGTTTGTCATTTATTAAAATAATAAAGGGTTTTATTATAAATTTAATGTTATCTCCCTTCCCTGTCCCCCGTAAAATTATTTTTTTGTACCCCTCTCCCCTTGTCCCCAAAATCATATATTTATGATTTAATTAATTAATTAATTTATTTATTATTTTATTAATTTATTGTTATTTCTTTTATGTTTATTTATTTTTCTTTTGATTATTTATTAATTTATTTAACACTACTTATTAGCAAAATATATCTTTAGAGAATAATACATGTAATAATACACTAAAAAGAAATACTGAAAAAATATAAAAACATAAATTCTATTTTATATTGCCTCAAAAGTCTCATTCTGACACACTTAGTGATATGTCCAATACTTCGTACCAAATTTTATGTTCTGTGTTGTACGAAGGGGATAGAATTGTTGTTATTTATTTTTTGAAAATATATTTTGCTAACATAAAAGAAAATATTTTATATTATATATAAGTAGTGTTAAATAAATTAATAAATAATCCAAAGAAAATTAAATAGATAAATATATAAAGACTATTAAATAAGTAAAAGAGAAAAATATAAATGAGATACAAAAATTAAAGAATTAATTTTAAATATAAAATAAAATAATTAAATAATTAAATTAAAAAATAAAATAAAGTAATTAAGTAATTAAGTTAAAAATAATTTATTTAAAGAAGTAGTGGTATTATTTTTATTCAAAAATTAAAACTAGAATATCAAAAAAAAAATCATTTATTTAAATCAAATAATTCAATTTAAAAAAAGTCATTTTTTTTAAATGGGTGTTATTGTAATTTGAGATGGGATAGAGGGGGCGTCTGATGGGGAAAAACAATTTTCAATTTTGAGTGTACTATGAGATAAGATAAAGTCTTTGATCTGCGTGTTGTATACTTCAAAATATTTGGGAGATGTGAGCGACCGAGGGGCATGCGACTCTTATTTATATATGACGACGCAAGTGCTTGTGACTTTGATTTCCTTTTTATCCTTAGGATGGAAAAACTCTCAAGCGGGATGGGATCAATCTAGTCATCTATACACAATAGGCTAGAGATAGATAAAGGAGAATAATTTTATATATTTATTAGTTGAATGGAATATTGATATATTCATTCGAATATAAATAAAGTATTTGTGTAAACGGGGATCCGTGAGGCCTGATATGTTAGGGGAGGATAAGAGAATAATTTTTAAACTAATTGATTGAAGAGGATGATAATATATATTGATATCCGCATATTATATTCAGCTCGATGTTATCCCTATTTGCTGTTAGAATAATATGGATTTAATGGATCAAAAATTAAAAATAAAGGGAAAAAATAAAGACCATGATATTTTACTTTTCTACTACTCTACATCACATTTCAATTATATTCCACTGATATTATTTAATAAAGATGAATATTTCTTTAAATTTTAACAAGTTCGTATATTATCTATGTAACACCCCGCCAAAAGAAGGATGCTACTGGTAGGAGACATGATTGACCCATTTCCATAAGCCTTTAAATTTACAGAAAATCTGACATGATGTATCATAAAATTGGATAACCTGGGTCATAGTCCAACACCAAAACGAAATCTAAGGAAACATTAAACAAATAAAAGGACCTCAGGTCCAAACAAACTCATCAAAATCATATCATAAGGGCTCTATGCCCACATCGTCTATAAGCAATCAAAACATTTAGTTAATAAATATACAAACAGCATGCTCATCACGACAAATAACATAATAACCATTAGATCCTAGACCTCTAAGACTTTTCCCAGGACACTTGCGAATGTGACTACAACTTGAGTAATCCATCATCCCGAGCAAGATATCTGAGCCAAAATGGATGACTGATTAGGTTGCCAACCTGTAAAACTAACGGTGGTGGCATGAGCTATAGAAACCCAGTAAGTAACCACACACACTACTAACGAACAAGATTGAAACCTTAACTACAATACTTATGAACACACACACACACACATATATATATATATATATATATATATATATATATATATATATATATACAGTTATTTATTAGAACACCTTTAACTCATACTGTCATTTTTACTTCAGGAAACATGGGTTAATGAGGCATATCTGTAGTGAATCAAAACAACTTACACGCATACCTCCTCGCACATTAAAATTTCAAATTACACATTGAAAGTTCGTAATTACCAAATGTTATGACCCTATGCGGAATTAATCTCAATGATCAAGACAAGTCTTGATTACTGTAACTATGAAATTCTAACAGGCAACTACAATATCAACCAATTATAATATAATACCAAAATATTAATTCAACGCAAAATATAAATGCAGAAAATAAATAAACATCACACAAAATCGACACAATATTTTAGTGGCGAAGTGGAAAACTCGTGCGAGTAAAAAACCACTTCGGGTATCTCGGCTACCAGCCCAATCCACTATGTAGAGAAAAACTTACAGCGATGGTCAAGACCTATGGTGGCAACTCCACCGACTCAAGTACCTCTACACTGCAAGAACTAAAGGAACTCTTCAAGCCCGTATCCCACGATTTTCTTCAGAACCTCTGAAGTCTCTGAGAAGATTGTCTATGCACCTTTAAACGCCGGAACTCCGACTACCAATCTTCCTCCTAAAGAACTCTGAAGGCTTAGAAAGTTGGGTTTGGTTGTGTTGATGGTAAATCAAAGAAAGGTTTCACCAAACATACAGAAGACAGGAGAAGCAATGAGTCTTCAAGGTGAAATCAAGAAGGTTGAAAGCTATCAATATTTTTTGCTAAAAGGAATTGTGTTTCAACACTTGTGAAGGTGGCTCAATGTTTGTTTATATAGGTAGGGCAAAGGAAAAAGGTTTCCTAGTGTTATTTTGGCTTAAAACGTGTCTAAAGTATCATACTTACGCACGGGCGTTCGAACTCACTTCAAACGCAACTCAAACGCAAAGTTTCTGCCTGAAAATGTTCGAACGGAAATACGAACGCCACACGAACGCGGGTCGCGGACTGGTTAGGTACAACTTAAAACGCTTGTAACTTTCTTGTCCCTTAGCCAAATCATGCGTTCTTTATATGTACGTGATCGTGTTCGAGTCTACTTTCCAATGCCACTGACCTCATATCAATTGGAGCTCTAAATCTTTTGAAATATTTAAAAGAGTAAACATTACTCGGATAACTCTATCAGATTTTGTCCAAATACTTGTCCAATTGCTCCGAGATCTTCAAGACTCATTACAACTCAATTGAACTTATTTTGTTGCGGACATTGTCAATAAAAATAGAACTAACAATCTCCCCATTTGGCATTCCGTGATAAAACACTACCTATTACAAAGACTACAGTAAAAAACCTAAAAAGAAAATAGCCAACTGCCAACCATCAAGACAGTGACTTATTACAATATGACTCGATCCAATACCTAACAAAGTAGTCTTGAAATTAATGTCACCTCAGCAACAAACCTGCTAACCTGAAACATCCATAAACAACAATATACCGTGAAAAACATTGGGATTAACAAGTTTAACATTAAGCAGGTATAAAACTCATGCATGAACAAGTAGATATCTTTCTCCCCCTTAATCTTAACTCTCTTAAAACGGAGATATGAAAAGGATATTCTACGCTACTACTCCCTCTTAATCTATTCTCCCATTTTTTGTCAGGAAATGACAAAAGACGAAGGTACCGGGATAAACAATAGGAGAAAACTCATGCAAGAGTATATGCAAACAAAAAAAAAAAAACTTACTCCCTCATACTAACAGGCTCACACAGTTAGCATATGATCAAACAGGAAGTAAACACTCAGAGATATGCAAAGAAAGAATGTATGAAAAAACGTGAAGCATACACAGGCACACAATGAGGTAAAAAAATGCTTATAAAAAAACTGACTGAAACAGCACTTCAAGCAAATACAATGATACCCAGTCAGTATTCAGCTGTTTATGACATTAAATAATATGCATCATTTTAAGTTTGGCTAAATACAACACTTATGCATATGACATAAACACCAAAGCTTAACAAGCACTTGCGTGACAAATAAATGCACAACGAATCAAGGCTTAAGACCTTATTTTATGAGCTGGACACGGCCAAAGAAATTCATCTCTTAACAAACCAAGTCCACAAAAATAGATGTTCAAACCCAGCACCATTAGGACCTGAAAATAAGCAACATTAGTTGTGTGCCATGTTATTTTCCTCATAAATATCCTGATCTCATAAATAAATACTCTTACGAGTGAAGGGCTTTTGCCCTTATATTTGAATTTGGCCTATTGGCTCTTTTTCACTTGAGTCTCATGTATATTTTTTTATATTTCTTTTTGCTTTTACAATGGGATAGCAAGGTCATCTAGTCAAATGTCACACTATTTAATGAACAAAGTATGGTAGATGTTAGATTGCTAGTCCAAAAACTCATACATGCGACCAAACATTGACATAATAAAATCGTGTATGTGAGGTGCAAGCACAAGATATAGCAAGAGTTTTTATCACACACACATATGCATATAGAGCATCAAGAAAAATAAAAGCATATTATACATGTATAACTATATATCCTACATACCGAGATCACATGCACAAGCCACAAAAAAATATTTTTGGTCTTTTTCAAATTATATATATATTTTTTAATTTTTCAATTTTAACACGCACAAAAAAAAAAAAAATAAAGACACAACATGGCTTGTCAATATCCAATGGTACGTGGAGTTGTATCCCGAGTACAGATCATACTACCGTCCATTCGGAATCGGCTATGAAATTTATGTCCGGGTTTCCATCCTATATACCAAGGGATAATTAATAAAAAAAATAATACACACACACTCATATGCAGTGAAAAGAAAATAAACGTGCAAAAACATAAAACACACGCACACACACATGCAATGGGAAAAATAAAAGTAACTTCTAAGCAGAGTTACACCAAAGTGCACTCTTATCATGCCTATCAAGGCATTCAGAAGTAGTTGAGAAGATATATTGCTTCCTCACCCAAACTTTCTTAGGAATCTCTTCCACTTGAGAATTCCTAGTCAACACAGCAAGTTTCTCACAAAGGAATTGAGCTTGTTTGGTTAGTGCAGAAACTTGAGACACTAGATTTGAGGAAGCAAATCTATGTGACACACTCTTAGGCCTCTTCGTATATTTGTGCAACATGAAGCACTTAGGCCTGATGTGTCCTGCCTTGCCACAGTGATGGCACACAGACACAAACCTCGGATGAGAGCGAGGTTTACCCACAGCACCTCTAGATCGAGGTTGGGTCACAGGACGAGGAACAAACGGAGGAATCACATGACTATACTCAACAGGCTTCTTGCCTAAGTCACGTTTATGAGGGACAGACACAACTTTAGATGATGAAGCCTTATCACAAATAGGCTCAACAATACCTAACATACGGTCCACCTTTTTATTCCCACTAGAAAATACATATAACTGGGTTCTAGTATCTTCAAGTTCAGTTTCTAATATTTGGACCCTATCAATTAGGCCTCTATTCCTCTCCTCCAGGTCATCAATCATCAAGAGGCTCTGCTCAAATTTGGCTTGAGCTTCATTCTTTTCTAGCTCTACTTCCTTCAGCCTCTTATTGACCTCAATATTAGTCTTCTTAATAGCTAAACTCTCATTAAACAGTTCAACATAAGCTACCTAAAGACTATCTTTATCTACAGACTCATTAAGAGAGACTTCTGAATCAATATCATTAACAACATTATCTCTCTCATCAGACATACTAGCAACAAAAGCCATATAATTGCTCTTATTTTTAGGAGACTCATCAGAAGTATAGCCACATTCTGAATCGCTAAGAGAGGCAGCCATGGCTTTCTTACCCTTAGATTTTAGGTAAGTGGGACACTTAGATCTAATATGGTTATACCCTTCACATTCATGACACTGGATATCATGGGGTTTACTACCTCTCTCCTTTCTCGACTCTCTCATGTTATGCCTACTATCTCTAGGCCTATCCTCCATATCCTTATCACTGTTATGGAAAATCTTCTTAAGCTTAAGAAATTTCTTAAACTTATTTGCAAACAAGGCCAAATTACGATCCGTGAGGGTATCATCATCATCACTAGACGGATCATGAACAACTTCCTTCATAATTTTCATCGTTATAGTCTTTGGTTTTTTATAACTAGGAAGCTTTCTCTCATAAACCTGCAACTTTCCTACGAGGTCTTCTAGTTTAAGTTAATTGAGGTCGTTGCTTTCCTCGATGGCGGTGATCTTGGGTAGGAACTTATCATGTAGGGATCTAAGAATTTTTATAACTATCTTACTGGTAGGGATAGTCTCACCTAGGTTAAAGCTTGAGTTAACAATGTCGTTAATCTCAGCATAGAACTCATCAAAGATCTCATCATCTTTCATTCCGGCGACCTCAAACCTAGTAGCAAGATCCGAGAGTCTATTATTTTTAACAGACAGTGTGCCCTCATGCACAGTTTGCATGATGTCCCAAACATCCTTGGCCATTTCACACATAAAGATTCTCCTAAACTCAGCAGAACATACAACACCATGTATGGCATTAATAGCCTTGTTGTTCCTATTGCTAGCATCAAATTCATCATTGGTCTAGGTCAATTTATCTTTAGGGGAAGATACCCCATCAACTATAACAACGGGAGGTTTCCACCCATACTCTACTGTCATCCAGACCCTCTCATCTAAGGACTTAAGGAACGCTCTCATGTGAACCTTCCAATGCAAATATTCTTTACCATTAAAAAATGGTAGACAATTTAAGGGTTGACTATGATCCATAGCTAATGGTTCAAGGATCGAGTTCAGACTCTGATACCAATTGAAATTTCGTAATTACCTAAGGTTCTGACCCTATGCGGAATTAATCACAATGATCAAGATAAATCATGATTACTGTAACTATGGAATTCTAACAGGCAACTACAATATCAACCAATTATAATATAATACCAAAATATTAATTCAACGTAAAATATAAATACAGAAAATAAATAAACATCACACAAAATCAACACAGTATTTTGGTGACGAAGTGGAAAACTCGTGCGAGTAAAAAACCACTCCGGGTATCTCGGCTACCAGCCCAATCAACTATATAAAGAAAAACTTACAGCGATGGTCAAGACCTATGGTGACAACTCCACCGACTCAAGTACCTCTACACTGCAAGAACTCAAGGAACTCTTCAAGCCTGTATCCCACGGTTTTCTTCAGAACCTCTGAAGTCTCTGAGTAGATTATCTCTGCACCTTTAAACGTCGGAACTCTAACTACCAATCTTCCTCCTAAAGAACTCTGGAGGCTTAGAAAGTTGGGTTTGGTTGTGTTGATGGTAAATCAAAGAAAGGTTTCACCAAACATACAGAAGACATGAGAAGCATGGAGTCTTCATGGTGAAATTAAGAAGGTTGAAAGCTATCAATATTTTTTGCTCAAAGGAATTGTGTTTCAACACTTATGAAGGTGGCTCAATGTTTGTTTATATAGGTAGGGCAAAGGAAAAAGGTTTCCTAGTGTTATTTTGGCTTAAAAAATAGTCTAAAGTATCCTAATTATGCACGGGCGTTCGAACTCACTTCAAACGCAACTCAAACACAAAGTTTCTACCTGAAAATGGTCGAACGGAAATACGAACGCCACACGAACGCGAGTCGCAGACTGGTTTTTAGGTACAACTTAAAACACTTGTAACTTTCTTGTCTCTTGCCAAATCATGCGTTCTTTATATGTACGCGATCGTCTTCGAGTCTACTTTTCAATGCCACTGACCTCATATCAATTGGAGCTCTAAATCTTTTGGAATATTTAAAAGAGTAAATATTACTCGGATAACTCTATCAATTTTGTCCAAATACTTGTCCAATTGCTCCGAGATCTTCAAGACTCATTACAACTTAATTGAACTTGTTTTGTTACGGACATTGCCAATAAAAATAGAATTAACACACATAATCCAAATTACATAACTTATGCAAGCTTCCAAATTCTCTACATTACGAACATGTCATAATCATTCAGAGTAAAATACAGCACACATACTCATTCAATCTGAATTTCATATGATCGACTTTAAGCTTTACTTTTCGAATACGCATAACATGTTTATGCAAATACTAATGGGACATTTTGGCGTAACCGAAATGGCCACTAGAAATGCCCAAAGCTATGGGTCTACGAATGCCTAAATGTGACCTAACCCACTATTATCAATCTTACATGTCCATTATCCTTACAACTTATCACTTTTATGCTTATCATCATGCACTTATATGATTTATATTTAGACAAACTTAACATCCAGCTTTAATATAATCCGAAAAATTTGACGAAGACATCATTGATATAATCTTAAAGCTTTCTAATCAGACCATTACTAACTCATATTTTAACATTATCACAAGTACACTTTCTACTCAAAACGTAATACTTACCATCACTACATAATTTCCATACCATAAAAGTTTACACCACATCACATATATGCATATCAGACTTATTTCTTCAAGTTTGTTACATACAACTATTAAGATAATCAATATAACTCAACTTCATGCTCATCATTTTGACAGACCTACATACTTAAACAACCAACATCAAAGTCTTTACTTAGCCTACACCTTCGACCAAAGCACTACACTTGCAACTTAGAATTTTTTTTTTATATCTGACTTCAACTAATGCTAATACACCTCAAGACTCATGGTTCACAACCAATCATCAATAAAAGACACAAACATAATCTCACACCACACATACTAGTCATCATTTAAACTTACAATCATTGTCATTCATACACGTATACAAACTCAACATCTTCACATCACCATTCACAACCATAGACTTACACCCATCATTTCACAACCTTTAACACATACAAAAGTTTCATGCATTTCAACATCTCATTTGACAAAATTTTAACTCATCAAATACATAATTTAACAAAATAACACACAAAATATATCATGTCATCATGCATATAAAAGAATCTCATATTCCATTAATCATCCATGTAATCACCTGAAGCATCCTATTTGTAACTTTAAAAGTTTCAACTGAAATCAATATATACTCATGTCATATCATTATTCTAAGCATGAATCATAACAATTCATTATCAAAATCATAAGCCCACTCACGTCATTCATGAAAAAAAATCAACACACTTAACCATAACATCATCATCAACAATCAAATCCCCTACACATAATGTAAGTGTCGTCCAACATAAGGAATTTACAACCTCAGTAATTTTCAGCTTAAATTAATATAACACTTGAAAAATCATTCTCAAATACATGAAAATCATCCATTATCAAAACAAAACTCACAACAGGCCCTTAACATATATTGTAATTTTTTGGCCATGGCAAGCATCATGCAACTTAGGATGCCATCGATTTACAACAAGCCCAACTCATGCCATAATCATATCCTAAGCACAAATCTCTGTCAATCATCATCAAACATAAAAAGAACTTGAACCCTCCCTCTCGACAAGATTTGGCCAACCCCTATTTAGGGAAATAATTTTGGGCATTCAACCAAAACAAAGTTATTCCATGCTTAGGTTACCTTGTAATGCATGATTATGCATACTATTAAATCAATAACTCCAAATGCACAAATTTAAACTCTAGGGTTTATGAAGAATGAAAATGGGGATAAGCAAATCATGACATATTCTCAAGATTAGGAGTAGAAAAGAGAAATAGAAGCTTACTTGACTTGGAATGGAGCTTTAGGAAGCATCAATTGCATGAGAAAAATGGAGGCTAACTGGCGTTATGAGAGCTTGAAATGGCGTTAGGAGAGCTTCTCCATTTTGTTTTTTTGAGCTTCTAGAGAGAGGAGATGAATAGTGAATGATTTTTATACATGTGGCTGATTTTTGTTGTTAAGGAATGGTTTAAAGTGATGACACATGTCAAAAATCAAACCAGTCCACGAAATCACTATTCATCTTAAATTTGAGCTGAGTTTTCAACAGATATCGTGCCTGAATTTGGGGATTTATTCAACATAAAAGTTGTAGGGCTTGGGCTAAGCTTTCCGACGATATAAAGTCTACTGAAATCGGACATCATATAAAAATTTACGGTTAAAATATCGGAGGCTGTACGAATCACGTTAAAATTTAAATGCACAACGAAACTGAAAAATTTTCACTTCGTGTTTCTAAAATAATTTATATAAGCAATATCATGCTAATGATGCAAGTTTAAATGTTTAAAGATGTCACGTAATATACAAATAAATTTCATAATTGTACCACGAAAACTTGACTGTTACAATCTATCTATATATATAAAAGTTAAATATTTTTAAACATTTCCATCGCGCCACATGACGACTCACTATTAATTTATAAAATAAATTAATAAATCTATGACAATAAAAATTCATATTATAATTTTATAAGAACTCTATTATAATAAGAAAACATATAATACTATCCTATTAAAATAAGAAATACTATTAAGTTATAAAATTAAATTAATAAATCTAAAAATATGAACCTTATTATAAAAAAACATATTATACTATCATATTAAAATAAGAAATACTATTACATTTATAAATTTAAAAATAATAATCTTATTATAACAAGAAAACATATTATATTATCATATTAAAATAAGAAATACTATTAAATTATAAAATTAAATTAATAAATCTATTCAATAAAAAACCTATTACAATAAAAATGTATATTATAATTTTATAATAATTATATTATAATAAGAAAAAATATTATAATATCCTATTAAAATAAGGAATACTACTAAATTATTAAATTAAATTAGTAAATCTAAGAATAAAAACATTATTATAATAAGAAAACGTATTATACTATCCGATAAATCTTTGAATAATTTCACAGATAATACGGATATATAAATATAAATATTTAATACGGATATATAAATATAAATATGTGTGTGTATAAGTTAATCATTTTAAATTATGATGTTAAAATGATAAATTATTAGAATAAGAAACCTATTATAATATAAAAAGAGAATCTCATATTTATTATAAAATTATAAAATTAAAATATCTTTAAAAATATTTTATTATTATTAAATTATAAAATTAAAATATGAAACCTATTACAATATAAAATTACAATATTCTTTTAAAATAAGAAAATTATTAATTTAATTAATTATTATTGTAATTTAGTATTTTTAAATTATAAAATTAAAATGATAAACTATTAAAATAAGAAACCTATTATAATAAGAAAATATATTATAATCTCTCATTAAAATTAAAAAATATATGTGGCATCGAATGTATAATTAATTTTTTATTATTAAATTATAAATTATTAAAATAAAAAATCTATTACAATATTAAAATAAAATCTCATATTTATTATTAAATTATAAAATTAAAATAATAAATTATTAAAATAAGAGACATATTACAATACAAAACATAATTTCTAATTAAAATAGGAAAATTAAATAACAGCCGTTCACAAAATCTAACATTTTTTTTTTATTTTAGGTCTATTGTTAATTATTTTTTGTTATTTTACTTTAAATTTTTTCTATAAATTTTTTCATGATCTTTTTATCATTTGTTGTGTTTCCGGATACAAATCTTGACTAAAATTAAAATAAGAAACATATTGTAATATAAAAACACAATCTCCTCTTAAAATAAGAAGACTATTAATTTAATTATTTAATATTATAATTTAGTATTTTTATATTATAAAATTAAAATGATAAATTATTACAATAATAAGCCTATTATAATAAGAAAACATATTATAATCTCTCATTAAAATTTAAATAATATATGTGGCATTTAATCTATAATTAATTTTTATTATTAAATTATAAAATTAAAATGAGAAATTATTAAAATAAGAAATCTATTATAATATTAAAACAAAATCTCATATTTATTATTAAATTATAAAATTAAAATAATAAATTATTAAAATAAGATACCTATTATAATATAAAACATAATTTCTTATTAAAATAAGATAATTGAATGTTATATTATGCTACACCATTCAGACTATGACTATTGATTATTGCAAAGTGAATCTGTATTTATCAAGATTTGAAGTTAGATAATAAAACTTAAGCTTAACTTGAATAAATTATATTAAATTTCATTAGAATTCATCTGAAATAAAATTAAACATTTTAAAATTTATTTATATATATGGATATGATTTCAAATTAGAGATAAAGAGGATAGAGAAACTCTAATATGAATAGGAAATATTATTTAATAATTGCGAGACAAACGAACATGATATATATATTAAATATAAATTAATCAAATTATCTCATTTAAATTATAAAATCGATGAGATCCAAAATATTTATAAAATCAATACCTAGAATAACATTATGTTTCTTTTATAATATGAAATTATAATTAAATATATGCTTAATCCGCACAAAGTACGGGCTCTGTGTTAGTTTTAACTAAAAATAAAATGAAATTGATTGTTTAAACCTTTTATTATGACTGTAATCAGAGTTCATTGATACTAATGCAATCATAAAACAAAGCCAAAAATTGATAATAAATAGTTATAAAAAAAATTATTTCATTTAAAATCTATATAGCCATGAGATTTGCAATCACATTTTTTTTTTATGTTTATGATATTTCACTATAAGAAAATAGTGAAATACCAATCAAAATCTTTCATTCGATACATACCGATCGAATTTTTTTGATCGGTACATACCGACACATTAAAAATTAAAATTTTTTTATAATCAAATACCAACCTTTTATCGATCGAATAATGACCGATATAATATTTCGTCGGTAACTAAAGTGGTGAAGACTAATTTAGCGCCAAGATATGGCGCCAAGTGTCACGATCCCCTCCTGAGAGCGGATGCAACCCTAGAAAGGTGTAACACCCCGGTAACCCGATGAATACTAAGTTAGGAATGGAATAATACCTATTATTTGATCATATGAAAGTGTGTGTTAGGCTCATGAAATTACTTATAAGCTTATTCGATAAATTCCTTGTAGTACGGTTAAGAAATTCATTTTAAGGTTCAACACGCACGACTTTTAGTATTTGGACCGTAACATTCTCATACGATATCCGATTTTTATGAATTTTATATCGTTGTAAAGCTAAGAAAGAGATATACAATTTTCAAGTTGGACATTTCTTCAAATTCGAAGCCGAAATAAAACGAAAATACAAATCAGATTCGGATGAACTGTGACTAAGGACTAGTTTGGGGAAATTCTTAAAGTTTTAGCATTTTCTTCATTTACTCTTTTTTCCATCTGCCCCTAGTATATAAAGGGAACATTACCCTTTCACCCTTCGCATTTTTTAGAGGAATGGACGTGAGAGAGAAGGGGAAATTTAGAAATCCTCTTCATTTATTCAACCAAAATCATGTAATCCAAGCTTCAATCATCACATGCAAGCTTGGAAAAGAGAAGAGGAAACTTAGAAAGTCTTGCTAGTGAAGAAATAAATGAAATCAATGTGAGTAAAGCTTGACCCAAATCCTTGATATAATGGATTTTGATGATTTCATGATTGTGGTGTGTTGATTGGGCGTGCTTGAGGTTGTTTACATGACTATTGTGCTTGAAAGTTAATAATTTGAAAAAACCCCAAATTATGAAATTCCTAAGTGAAAAATTGAGTTGGGGTTTATAAATGATTATGATTTGGTTTGAGACAGTGTTTATGACTGGAATTGATGAGATGTAATGTAATTATTTCGGTTGTAGCTTGTGTGGTGTTGAGGAAATGGTGTATAATGTGAATTGTAATTTCAGACCTGGAAAATAGCGTCGCGTCGCGACGCAAACTCCCCGGCGTCGCGACGCGTGATGGAAGAAAAATGGGTTCTGGGTGTGTGCTGCGCATCGCGACGCCGGGTGGGTAGCGTCGCGACGCGTGACACTTTTTCAGGGTATATTTTAATTCATTCCAATTTATCCTAAGATGTTTGGGAGTACTCTAAGGGCTTTGTATAGATGAGTAGACACATGATAAGTCATATCATGAGCATAAACATCAACCATTGATTGTATATACTTTTATTGCAATGATAACTAATGATTTCTTTGGCCTTAAATCACCGACCAGACACTTGGAGATTACCTACACTGCATACCATACCCGAATTATCGTAGCACTGTGAGTGGATATTTTTCTCTTATATGGGTGTAATTATTTTAAAGTTTTTAATTGTGATTTCTGATATGATTTTGCAGATCACTGATTTATTAGTTTTATTTAAAATGATGATTTCATGTGAATAAGATATATGATTTAAGCTTTTGATAAAGCTTGGTTTCAGATAAATGCTTTGATGATGAAAATGATTTCAAAGATATTGATTTATGATGTTGGAGGCATGAGGGAAAAACCCACCTCAGATGTAACTTGATACAGATATGGAATTGATGGATATGGAATTGACGGATATGGTATTGATGGGTATCGATATTGATACCGGAAATAGACGTGTGCACACGGGATACAAGACTAGAGATGACATATGCCTCTAGATCTTGGGTATTGGGCTAGGGGGACTGTGAGTACAATGCTCCTAGACCCGGATTTTTCAGAGACATGTTGGTGGCACTGATAGCACCACTGTTTACTGGCTTAGTGGCTTGGGGGATTGTGCGTACAACGCCCCAAGACCACATGATTACTGTACAAATTGACAGTTGATTTTACAGATGATTTTACATATAAATCTCTGAATGGTTTTCACAAAGGTTTTCGGACAGGAAAATCATATTTATAATTTATACATTCAGAGATGGACTTTTTGGACTTGATTATTTAAAAAGAATGTTTTATAAAGGAGTTCTTAAGAGAACTCACGACTTCGAGAATTCTAGAAAATATTTTTATGAGTAGGAAAGATTGATTCTTAAGATGATTTTGGTTTTGGAATCATGGATTTTATAAAAGTATATCAGTTTTTTTTAAACTGTCCACTCACTAGGTTGTTCAAACAACCTAAACCCCCTCCACTCCCAGTATTTTATTTTGCAGGTAAATCTGAAGGACGAGTTCGAGAGGATGGATACTGATGGTAGTCACTTGGGTGTTGAGTCCACCACGTTGTGTCCAGAAGGCAGTATCAGTCTTTGAGTGTGTCAAACATCATATTATAGTGTAATGTTATTTTTGAGTGCATTGTATGGAAACTTGAGATGTATTTCTATGAGTATTGTGTTGGGCATTGAACCATTTGCATGAACTTATATTTGGGATGCGTGTAACAGTATTGATCTGTCAGATTGGTTTGAGGCTCAGGGGGTAGTACGGCCTATTCCCTGCCGGTAGCATTTCCCGGATTGGGGATGTTACAGAGCATGGTCTATGGAGTCAGTGACTGCAGTGGGTAGAGTGTTAGGGTTTTGTATACGTGGTATGTATGGGATGACAGTATGCGAGGCACTGCCTCTCCAGTATCCGATCCTCGAATACGTCATCAACTCTATAGACAGGTTTGTAAGATTTCACAAGCTATTCAAATATTTTTCCTTATGAAAGTAACTATAATCTATATCCAAGCTGAGAATTATTCTATAGTTATTCTTATCTATTACCAGAAGTACAGGCAAGTTATGAGACCAGATAGTAAGTTTTGATAATATTCACTCAGGAGAGTGGGAAGAGAAATATATGATATAAGTGAAAAAGTGATCTACTAATGTTTAAAGCGACCAGAGATAGTAAGAGGTAGTGATACATGATGAGATAATAAGGAAAAATGCCAGAACTTAAAGGAGTAAGAGAAATATGGCAAGCCTGAGCAAGAGTAAGATGTCGAGTAGCCTCCGTAAGATTCATTTCTTTCTCGTAAGATTTCTTCCTTCCTCAGAACAATTCTTTCAAATAGATCAAATAGTCTTTGAATACTTCGTATTGATGGCAAGTTTTTCGAATCACGAAGGATAGATAGAAAGATAAAAGGATGCAAGAAACTTGTTTCAGTTATGGAAGTTTCCAAATGACTTGAAATACCAAAAAAGGTGTAGAGATTCTAGACATCTAAACCCAGACACGTAAATAGATAAAACGAATGACATAAGGAAGATTGGTTATATATCTTTATTATGAAATCAGATTTAGATTAGGTCTAAGTAATTTAGAAACCTCTTGATGATTCCAGTTAAGGGAACTGTTTTGACTTAGTTTGTTTCACACCTATCTTATTCGAACAATAGACATTACCATGTATAGAATACATGAAGCAAGATAAGGATGTTGATACATGTTGGGACATAAGATGCTTGTCCCAGCCTTTTCCAATATATATATATAGATATATATAACTGGAAATATTTGTAAAGGAGCCCGAGGATGATATACCCTAGGATAAACCAATTGGAAAAGATGTAGAGAAGTTTCTGGGATTGACAAGAAATCGGGAAAATTGATATAAGATTTCACGGACAAGCGTGCAGTACCAGTAAAAAAAGTTATGAATTAGATCAGTGCTAGTAGGAATTCATGTAAAGTTGGAAGAATAGATCCATGGGTTTTGGGATACTCAAGAGTTAACCAGAGTACTATTTCAAGAAAAAAAAAGACGAAATGGTATAGTTGTAATTTATAACAGGAAAATACAATAGAGATAATATGTTGTAGTCCCTAAGAGTGAATTACCAGTAATCTTAGCAGCATAGTTTGAAGCTAAGAGATGGAATATGGGCATAATAATGAAGGAAACATAAGATAATGAGGAAGATGGTATAACATAGTGATGGTATAGTTAATGTAGATATCAGAAAAGTTGATAAAAATTATGGAATACAGAAAATAAATGAGAATAACTATCAGGATAGACGGATCATGAGATAACAGAATAGTTGAACCAGAGAAATCTAAGAGAATTTAGATCAAATGGTAAAATGATGATATTTTATAAGGAATGAAAAGGTTTCAATTCACTATGAACAAGGTTAAGTTTAAACTAATAACCTTATAAATTATTAGAAACATGGCCTTAAGGTGGATAAAGGTTCAAAAAGGGTAAGGTAGTCAAAGAAAGTAATTCTCAAAATACTGGGTAATCGACTTACAAAGAGATTTCATGATATCAGTATAGAGGAATTAGTCGTTGGTTTTAGATTACGGTCGAATTCCTATAACCTATAAGATTAGCACATATCGTATATTGGAATTGAAGATCCAATGGTTTAACTCGATGTACCATGAGCTTGGGAAGCTCGTATAGACATGTGGGTATCCGTTGGAGCGAATATTGAATGACTCACATGTGATTCATAATAGTTGGAAGTACACACCACCGTCAAAGGGTATTGGGCTACCATTTACTGATGGTCAGGACCCCTGAACATGCGCCTAATAGAGCCAGAATGAAAATAGAACAAGGATCCCGGCAGAGCCGGAACGAAATAGATATCAAGCGTCACATAGAGTCAAAAACTTAAAATATTATTAGACATCGCAAAGGAAACATTATCCATGCGTCTCGAGAGAAGACCAAGTACAAAAAGCATATAAAGCATGTTTTCCAAAATCCTTTCCTTTCTTTTTCTTTTTCTTTTTATTTTTTCAAAATACTTCCAATCATATCAGAAACTAAAAATCAAAAATATCATTAAAACGTGATTCAAATTATCAGAAAATCCATAAAATAGAAGTACAGACTGACAGACCTGACACGTAACATGGACTGGAAACTGGAATCTAACATCAATAGAAGACAAATATCAACGGACAACTTCTCATATGGAAATTCAGTCGAAAACACGTAACACATACTTGTAAACCAGAATCATATACAAAAAATGAAAGCTAGAAACAAGTACAAAAATCATAAAACGATAATACATATGAAGACATAGGTAGAATCATAAACTAAAACACATACAAAAACTATTATACGGTAACTTATACCAGAGACATAAGCAGAAGCATATAATGTAGGTATACATAAGAAGTAACTAATAATGTAAGCAAAAATATAACAAAAGACTTAAGTTGGAACATTAATTAAGTACATAAACTATTATCAGAATATGATTATGAAAACTGAAGCTTTAACGAAAATACAAAACAAAGTATGTATATTACATTATACATAAACATATATATAATATATTATATAACGAAAAACGATAAGGCGGGAAGAAAGAGTGTCCACTCACAGATTTGATGATCAATCGCCATCAAACCTGAAAGCGATCATAAAGACTCCAACACGCATGCTCCTGTTATGCCAAAACTACGAATCCTGAGTTCAAGTAAAGTTAGCATACTCGAACTGACAAGTCTAAATGCTCGTGATGCATGATATGTTCCTGACATACCAAATGTAACATCCCCAAGCGGAGATGTTACCGACAGGTGATGGATCCTCACCACCACTCTAAGCCTCTGACCATTTCTAAATTTTTTTTATTATTCATTTAATTATGTTACTATAACAGACATTTATTAAACTATTTCATGAACTAATTAATGTTGTACGAACAAACTTACTGACATTAAATAAATACTCATATTTTATATAAATAACATTATATATACATTTAAACTTGACTCACACTGACATACATGCATTATATCAGAATGCGAATAATAAACATAGCATGATAGACTCATACTCTAGTGATTACACGTAAACACAATTCCTCGATTCCATGCTCATGTTTGGCTACGGTTCACCAGATAAAGCTACTTGTAAAATAAACTGTGGAGTTGGGGGGTCAGATCGTTTGAACGACTTGGTGAGTGGATACCAAAAATAATATTATCAAATAAAATAAATTATGTATAAACTCATCAGAATTTTAAAACCATTATCAAAATCCCATATCATGCTTTTTCAGAATAATCTCTTCAAAATCAACAAGCGTCCATTACCAGAGTCGCGCGTAAAGATCAGACAATATCCAAACAAGTCCGTGTCGACAGAGGGTAATAGGTCGGCCATTTTCAGATGGTACAGATCCCATAACAAGTGCTCTGGCGGAGCCGAAATGAAACATATACAAGCGTCACAGAGGGTCAAAAATATAAAATTATCAAGCACCGTGACAGAAACATGTTTTCAAGCGTCTCGACGGAAATAAAGTTTTATGATTTAAAAACATCAAAATATTTTCGAGCATCGAGACAAAATCATATAATCATAAACGTATTCAAAAATATGTATCTGAAATTCATTATTTTAAAACATTTATAAGCATAAATTCAAATATCACATTATTAAATCAAAAAATATAATATAATAAAAACATAGATATCTACTCACAGAGCTTGATGATTATCTAGAAACTCGCTATGGAATCGTGAACGATGTGAGCTCATGTCAATAATATATAGTATATCGAACTCATTAGACTAGGCATGACAAAAATAATTCTTAAACATTAATTAGGCTATACAACGTATGAGATCTCAAATTCACCAAAAAGTCAGGGTACTTAGGTCATCTAAGAATTTTACGGACCTAGATTCCAAGTTACGGAAATGCGGTAGCGAAATTTCAATTAGTCGTTAAAATCCACTGCTCAATGGTTAACTTCTAAAATTCATTACAATTAATTGGGATGGAGCCAATGGCTGAAGTTTTAATTGAATGTCTCTTAATGTGGGTTTTTACGGATTTCAATTTTGATTTCGGAAACTCACGTTCTAAATTGAAATTTAGGGGCTGATCAGAAAAAAAATAAATAAATAAAGTGCAATGGCAGCGGGTCACTCAACTTCAAAAATTCGGTTTGGCTTCATCCTAAGTCCAAAAATTCTGATTTTTGGATATGTTACTCTCTAATATCTGGTTTACTCAAAATTTTACAGTTCATCAATCGCACATCTAAAACTCAAGTTACAGTCTGTTTATTACGACATGTCCAGAATGTGACTTCATTAAAGCTTATTGCCCAACATACCAATTTCACCACTCTCTTAACTTTATTTAATTTGGCCATTACTACCTGATTTTTCAGCACATAAAATACATATTATCTTACATAAAACTTGCTCGACTACTAAGTTTTTATTTAGTCTAACATTTCATTGAACACTTGGTTGTCGCTGAGTAACACATTTCCCATCTTATAATCCATGCTTCCCTAGCCTTATTCAACATCTCTATTCTACACTACACTTCAACCTATTCCCAAACCGTAATTAAGCAACCAAAACAGCCCCCAACTATTACTTTTAGCATTGGCCGAGAATCTCTCTAATATTGCCACTAAAAATTTTAATTTCTTACAGCACCGTTCATCCATTCCACTACATCTCATCCACCCAATCTTATTCATTAACCATGCATCAACATAAATTTAAAATCAGACAAAATAACTTCCCTATTGCTGCCGAACATGAACATCATAATCAAGACACTATTTCATTCATTTCACCACTTAATATGATCCACATTAGCATCACAAGCATTATACATCAACAAAAGTAACAATTATTAAAATTAAAAACTACTAGATAAAACTATCCTCACCTCACAAGTCTTGATTCTAGCTCCTTAAGGTCTCTAGAGCTTGAATTCATCACCCTAAACTTGCTTGAGTTTTAATCTTCTTCACTATTATTCAAAGTTTTTAGCTAACTTTGTAAAAAAAGTTTCCCTCTTTTGACTTCCTCAACTCTCGGTCATGGCAAAGAATGTGAGTGGTAGATGGTGTTTTGTTTAGGCTTTGTTATATATATAAGTGAGAAATATAGAAAAGTCTAAATTATTCTTCAACTCTCTCTTCCTTGGGCCAAAATTGTGATGGGCTTGGGTTTGATTTTTTTTTTTTTTAACTATTATTATTAGGCTAGTAATCATGTTTTATTTAGGCTTGAGTGGGCTTAAGTGTGTTTAGTCATCTAGTGGGGTGTATTTGGTATCCAATTTGTCTTTCAATCTACCTTATGCATCACTATGCTTTGAAAAAAATTCACATGCGATTCGCCGTTATTCTTGTTGAGTTATTATGTAAATTTTTTTGATCGTTACAATTCTCCCCTCTTAAAATGATTCGTCCTCAAATCATGTTAGACTCAGAGCTTCTGCCTAGATAAACAAATAATCGAGGACTAATCTTTCAATAACTTTTTTTTTTTTTTTCAAATTTTCATATGGCCTCCAAATTTTCATGATGCTATCGTATTATTGTAATTGAATAACTTATAGAACTACAACCTTTTAATCCTTGAACCATAGGTTGCTACAGATAATTCCTTATGTATTAGATCTTGCCATGAAATCTTGTCCTAGCTAGGAAAATGCAATTCATATAACTTTCTTCCTAATCTTCGCATTCCTGGATATGACTCCGTAATTATTGAACTAGACTTTCCCTTTACTCATATTTCTTGAAGTGAAACTTTTCACAACATCCACTTCTCAAATCTTCCTTATCATGATCTATATGTAATTCTCGATAGTTCAATGTTATTCCCTTCCTTTCCTTCATTCTCTTCCATATCAAATCAGGTCTAGCATATTCTATTTCTCAGAATTTCGAGCGTCATACTAGAGTTCCTTGCTTCATGCAGTAGTGTAGCTATTCGAAGGCTTTTTTTTTCCGCTTCTTTCACTGATGTGGGCAACTTAAGGGTCATTGGTCGGGACTAGTATTGTACTAACCCTACGATCCAACCCTTCGACTCTTACCTATATATTCTGATCGACTATTATCATATAAATGATGTTATTCGTCCTTATAGCTTGAGCTCACATCTAACTAAAGCTCTTCCCTTACTGGCTAATATTTTCAGTGCACAAGTTACGCATCATATTCTAATATTTCAAGGAACATCTATGGAAACCAATAAATATGACACACACCCTTCAATATTCTTCGATAATCATCCTTCACTTTAGAGGTTCATAAGGCTTATCCACTAGGTTTGTCTGTTTTTGATACATCAGGTCAAAATCAAGCTTTCTCACACTACAAGAATATGGCTTTTAGCGTCCAAAAATTTAGCGTCGACATAATATTCGACGCCAAAAATCATTTTTAGCGTCGAATATCATTTTCGACGCTAATTGTCATATTTCTAGCGACGGAAAAAAATTTCGACGCCAAATATTCAACTTTTGGCGTCGAAAACAATTTTCGACGCTAAAATTATGACTATAGACTAAATAATTTCACTATTGCAATAATTTTTGGCGCCAAATATTAAACTTTTAGCGTCAAAAATCTGTGTCGACGCCAAAAACTAGACATTTAGCGTCGACTATATAGCGTCGCTAAAGGTTTATGAAGTTTCCACCGACAATCCTTGAATCTTTAGCGTCTAAATTTATGTCGACGCTAAATGTCGGAAATTTAGCGTCGAAATTGTTGTTTCGACGCTAAAAACTGTAACAATTAGCGTCGAATAATCAGCTTCGACGCTAAATATAGATTAAAATGCAGAATGCCACCAACCCTTCTCCCCCTCTGTTTTTTCTCTAATTCTCTTCATTTTCATCCTCTGAAATCTGAGAATTTCTCCTCTACAGCCTCACAACTCTCCTAAAAATATTCAATAAAATTGTAATCAATTTCCGATAAGGTAAATCTTCTTTCATATTTCTTTATTATTTTCAATTTTGATGATTATATATGTTGTTTATATGCTGTTTGTTAGTGATTTATGATTCATATATGTAGAGTAAGTATATTAATTAACAAAATAGAATTTTTCTGTAAACTATTTAATTAATTTATCAACCAAATATATATATATATATATATATATATATATATATGCTTAAATAAAGTATTAATGAATTAGTAATGTTGATTACTGTAATATGATATCTAATAATTATATTATTATATTTAGGTATTCTGCTGAAATGGATAGAAATTGGATGAGCTCTCTGGATAGATTGAGTGTTGAATATCGTAATGGAGTGTATGAGTTTATGGAAGTCGCAAAGCAACACATTGATGCAGAAGGTCGTGTTCGTTGTCCATGTGTAAATTATTTGAATAGGAAAATGAAGTGGTTAGATGAAGTTCATAATCATTTATACATGCTAGGAATATCACCAACTTACCGTACGTGGATTTATCACAGTGAGCAGTATCATTCTCAGTCACGGTTTTTTGATTCCGGCGAAGGGAGCAGTAGTTACAATCAACCTGCAAACGATGAGATCACCGATATTTTGCATGACTTACAAGGTCCACAACTTGGTCATAGTGTTAGTGGTGACATGCCAGTGTTAAGTAGAAATGATCAAAATTTATTTAGTGAACTACTTGATGAGGCAAAAAAAATTCCATTTGAAGATGCTGGAATGTCGATCTTGAATTTCGTTGTGAAATTATTACACATTAAAGTGATCAACAGAATGACCAACAAAAGTATCGATATGATGTTAGAGTTACTGGCCCAAATGTTACCGGTTGGAAGCGAATTTCCTAAGTCGTACTACGAGGCAAAGAAAATGTTGCGTGATCTGGGAATGGGGTATGAATCCATTCATGCTTGTAAGTTTGATTGTGTATTATTTCGTGCCGAGTATGAATCACTTGAATATTGTCCGATATGTGGTGAAAGTCGGTACAAAGTCCGTGGTATGGGGAAGAAAGTGCCTCAAAAGATATTGTGATATTTCCCTTTAACGCCCAGGCTGCAGAGATTGTTCATGTCACGACACACAGTGACTGATATGATATGGCATCGTGAAAAGAGAATCGGTGTGGAGGGCATACTTAGACATCCTGCGGATGGAACCGAATGGAAGGAATTTGATGACATGTACCCTTGTTTCGCTGAGGACCCCCGTAATGTGAGGTTAGGTCTTGCCTTTGATGGTTTTGACCCATTTAGGAATATGTACAACTCGTATAGCATATGGCCCGTTATTGTCATTCCATATAACTTACCTCCATGGAAATGTATGAAGGATCTGTTCATGTTTATGTCATTGCTTATCCCTGGTCCACGCTCACCTGGTAAAGATATAAATATTTACTTGAGACCATTGATCGAGGAGTTACAAACATTATGGAATGTGGGTGTGCATACCTATGATGCAGCGTCAGAGCAGTATTTTCATATGCATGCCGCATTATTATGGACCATTAATGATTTTCCAGCTTATGGTTCATTATCTGGATGGAGCACTAAGGGATACATGGCATGTCCAGTTTGTGCGGGTCAAACACCTTCGCAACGATTACGGAATAAAATCGGATACACAGGGCACATGAGATTTCTTGAGTTGAGTCATCCTTGGCGGAGGAGTCAATTATTTAACGGTCAACATGAACCTCAGAGTATGCCGAGTCCATTGTCTGGATTAGACATATTTTGCCAACATCAACATCTCAGAGACAGCACACCAGGTAAACATCCTAATAATAGAGATAAAAATCGAAAACGCTTACCTGAAGAGTTGAAATGGACAAGAAAGAGTATTTTTTTTGAGTTAGAATATTGGGGGACTCTGAGTTTGCGACATAATTTGGATGTAATGCATATAGAAAAAAACATTTGTGAGAGTTTAGTGAGTACACTATTCAATATTCCGGGTAAGACAAAAGACACTGTAAATGCTAGATTGGACCTACAAGATCTTAGAATTCGCAGTGAATTGCATTTACAAGTCACCTCTCGAGGTCTTATTAAGCCTTCTGCTAGTTATGTGCTCAATCAATCGGAGAGAAAATCATTCTGTGATTGGCTGAAAATGGTTAAATTCCCTGATAATTATGCATCGAATATTGGGCGTTGGGTCAGAGATGATACAATAACGGGATTAAAGAGTCACGATTGTCATGTGCTTCTCGAGATTCTCCTTCCTATTGGCATTCGACCTTATCTCCCCCTGAATGTATGCGACATCGTACTTGATCTATGTGGCTTCATGATTGTTGATGAATGATGAACGATGATGATTGACGCTAATGAATGATGAATGATGATGATTGACGCTAATGAATGACGACGACACATCAATTTCTGCCCGCTGCTGTTCTGGGCAGAACAGCAGCAATTTGCTACTGTTCTGGGCAGAAATTGATGTGTCGTCATTTGTGATTTGTCGTTGCAACATTGATTGAATTGAAAGCTAAAATTGGATTTTCCCTGCCGAGGGTTTAATTGGTTCATTCATGGATGCGTACTACCTTGCATGGGGCTTGCTCTTATTATCCATTAGACAAATTTCTTATTCTTTCTTTATGGCATTTAGTTCGAAATATTTATAGTCAAACTTGGTTTTAGCAATTTGATGACGCTAATGCGACGGGTTTTTGCAGATGGCACCGGGCAATCGCAAACGGGCTAACGCGACTCCATCTACATCAGCAAGGGCAACTGGCCCTGGTGATTCCTCTGCTAGCACAGGTGAGTCCAGTACAGTGAAGGGTCGATGACGCACCCGTGGCCTGGGGTTGGCTAAGTACGTTAAGGCTCACGGCCGTATCCGGATAGAGATATCAGATGATAGACACACTCAAGTCGGACAACATAATTCAGCGTTTAATACAACCATAGGAGCTACAGCTCGATATGAAGCTCCCCAAAACTACGTATCTTGGAGAAAGATACCGTGGGAGACGAAAATGAACCAGCTATTCCCTTCGCTACTTGTAAGTTTTCGATATTGTTTGTTATTTAACATTTTTATTTTATACTTATTTTTACTCGAATTTTCATAGAGGAATGGTTCGACTTCGATCTGACCAAAGTGAATGTCCAACAATATATTGACTACCACATGGGGAAAAGTTATAAAGATTATAGAACAAAAGTCATGAAACCAATATTCGACGAACATGGACCTTCAAATGCTCCACAACACAAGCCTGATTTTATAGAGGAACAATATTGGACATTCTTATGTGAGCTTTGGTCTAGCAAAAAACACGAGGTAAATTTTGAAATAAACGGAAATTTATAATTGTCATTGTTTTCGGTACTTACAGTGTTGGTAAATGCAGGATAAATGTCACGCAAATGCGGAAAATCGAAGTCACTTGCGTTTTAACCACCGTGGAGGTTCGAAGCCATTTATCCAACATCGTGCCGAACATTCTGAGGTAAATATATCCTAACGTAAAATTTAACAGTTAATTGTTTTTACTAATCTGGAATAATATTGAATTTATTTTCTGTTTATAACAGTGTAGCACAGGTGAGGTGCAATCATTTCCAGATTTTTTTCCGTGTGACGCATTACAATGAGAGGAACAAATGGATAAATGAAGAAGCCGAACGCTGCTATGTAAATTTCAGTTTTTAAAATAAAATAATTAATATTATATATGTTAATTTTTTTTCTCAAATTCTAATATTAACTTATTTTTTGAAACAGAACGAAATGATGGAACTCCAACATCAAACTCATGAGACAGGGTCCGACCCCATACCAGATGAGCAACTGTCGCAATTGATTTTCAAGAATCAGACAGCTTACAACGTTGGCCTTGGCACTCGTAAAAATCCAATGTCATCTGCACACAATAGTGTTAATTCAGACAATGTCTCTCTTCGAGACGAGTTAGTCACCACCAAAGACGAGCTAGTCAGCACCCGAGACGAGCTGCAGCAGACTAAGGAGAAGCTACAACAGGTCACGGTGGACCACGAGAAGAAGATGGAGCAGTTGGAACAGCAAATGCTGGCTTTCCGTCAGATGTTTGAGGCCTCAGTCAGTCAGGGTGCATCGGGCTCGAGCGTCCCCCCATCACAGTAGCAATTAATTTTATATTTGGTTTTGTATAAACATTTTGAACAAATAGATTTAATATAATATTTTTTTTTTCTAAAACAAATTTCAATATAATATTTATTATAATATTTCGTAATTCTGTTATTAATTACATTTTTTTTCAACTAAATTAAATATTAAATTAAATATTTGTAGACCAAAAAAGAAGTAAATTAATAATTTTTTAAAAAATAAATTTTTGAACTATTAGCGACGAAATAATTCGACGCAAAAAGTCAACTTTTGGCGTCGAATATTTCGACGCTAATAGTAACAAAAAAATGGCCGCTGTAAGCGTACATATATTACTTTTTTAATATATTTTATCGTCGACACGTTTCGACGCTAAAATTTTTACTTTGGCGGCTAATTATTTCGTCGCCAAATATAACCTATAGCGTCGGAAAATTTACTTTAGCGTCGACATAAATTGGACGCAGAATATAGTTTTGTAGCGTCGCATTTAATCATTTCGACGCTAAAAGTGATTCTCGTCGACATTTCAGCGTCTATTTTTTGCGTCTAATTACTTCGACGCTAATTGTATTTTGCGTCGAAACTGTGACTTATGGCGTCGAAATAATTCGACGCTAAATAGTCTAATTTTTGTAGTGTGATAGGCAACTATCTCCATATAAACCTAATTATTTCCTTATTCATTGTATTAGTTTTTTTTTGGGAGGGGACTATCTTACTATAACTAGTTTTACTTTATTCCACAATCGTTTTATCTCTTCAATCCATCTTACACTTACCTAAGTATAGACATCACAAACATGTCTCATCTAAAGTTCTTTAAATCACATTAAAGCACTTTTCAAACTAACATGATCTGATATTGAGTTCTAATGACAACTATAAGTGTGGTACACCATGTGAAAATTAACTTATATCTGGGGTTTGTTCGGCTTCTTTTCATGGAAGAATTAAATAGAAGGGACAATGTTCAAAATTCTTACGAGGTAACTCATCGATTCCCGCTATTCTTACCAATCTCATTGTAAGAGAATTATACCTTAAAGACATATAAATCTTATTTTCAATACCCTAACTGTGTGTCCTGAAATCTCTTTAATTAGATAACTTATTGCTTCTAATGAGTCATGATAAAAAATTATATAGTTATTTATTCAAAATAAGAAGGCTATCTTTGAAAGAATATGAATTAAGCCAACCTAAAAGTTTATTAAAACTTTTATTATTTACAAATTGCATAAGTTTTGTTATAAAAGGCAAGCTTGAGAAAGTTTTTAATTAAGTTTAAGCTTAAGAAAGTTAAGCTTGTAGAAGCTAAAACAAGTAAGAATTAGAAATATTTGCCTAAGTAAAATAAATGTTTAGGGAATTTTTGGAAGTTCTTTACAACATTTCAATAAGGAGAAATCAAGATTGGATCTTAGAATCAAGCTTGCTAATTTTGGAATCAAGATTGGATATTGAAATCAAGCTTACTAGCTTTGAAAGTTCTCTACAACATTTCAACAAGGAGAAGAAGAATGGATCTTGGTATCAAGATTACAAGTTAAGTTTGATATATAATAATATAGCTTCAAGTTGAAATTAGGCTAATGAATTGTGTATGGATGCTTTGAAAGCATAAACACAATATGTTTGTGATTGGGTCAATATGTTCATGTTGGACTTGGAACATAAAATTAGAGTTTGATCTCTAGATAAAACTTGGAGTTATGACTACCATTCTAGAATCACTTGACACCTTTGAGTGACCAAGAATTGTTCATGAGTCACTTCATTATGGGATTCTAATTTGCTTTGTGTTTTGGATTCAAAATTTACGAAAATACGTATTTAGAATAAATTTATTTTTTTGTAAGAATATTTGATATTTTAAAAAATATAATTTTATTTTATAACATGTGTTGATATTGATTTTGATGTTAAAAAATAAATTTTGGTTGTTTGAAAGTGTTTAGGGAATGTTAGAAATATATTGGGTGAAAAACCCAATTCATCAACTCTCATTCCAGCTCTCTGAAATGAGAGCTGATTCAATAAAAAAAGGAATCAGCATTTTATGAACAGTGCATGCGCACTGTTCACCCACACAGTGCGATCGTGCACTGTTCACGCATACTACAGTGTGTCCTCGTGCTGAAATTTATTTTGGCTCATTTTTGAGTTTTCGGACTCTGTTTTAGCCGCGGTTCTTTCCTATGCACTCGTAATATAATATAATATTTCATTAAATTATTTAAAAATACGCTCATGCTTAATATCTATGGTTTAAACTCACTTCTGTTGCGCGAGGCACATACATTTATTAAACTATTTCATGAACTAATTAGTGTTGTACGAACAAACTTACTAACATTAAATAAATGCTCATATTTTATATAAATAACATTATATATACATTTAAACTTGACTCACATAGACCTAGATGCATTCTATCTGAATGCAAACAATAAATATAGCATGACAAACTCATACTCTAGTGACTACAGTAAACTCAATTCCTCGATTACAGGTTCATGTTCGGCTATGGCTCACTAGATAAAGCTATCTGCAAAATAAACTGTGGAGTTGGGGGGTCATATCGTTTAAACGACCTGGTGAGTGGATATCAAAAATAACATAATCAAATAAAATCAATTATGTATAAACTCATCAGAATTTTAAAATCAATATCAAAATCTCATATCATGCTTTTTCAGAATAACCTCATCAAAATCAACAAACGTCCATTACCTGAGTCGTGCGCAAAGATGGGCAATGTCTGAACAAGACCATGTCGACAAAGGATAATGGGCCAACCATTTTCAGATGGTTCGGATCCCATAACAAACGCCTCGCCGAAGCCGAAACGAAACATATACAAGCATCACTGAGGGTCAAAAATGTAAAATTATCAAGCACTGTTACAGAAACATATTTTCAAACGTCTTGACAGAAACATAATTTATGATTTAAGAACATAAAAATATATTCGAGCGTCGAGACAAATTCATAAAATCATAAACGTATTCAAAAACATGTATCTGAAATCCATTCTTTTAAAATATTTATAAGCATTAATTCAAGTATCACATTATTAAATCAATATATATATATATATATATATATATATATATATATATATATATATATATATATATATATATATATATAAACATAGATATCCACTCACAGAGCTGGAGGATTGTCTAGAAACTCGCTATGGAATCGTGAACGATGTGAGCTCTGTCAATAATATATAGTAAATCGAACTCATTAGATTAGACATGACAAAAATAATTCTTAAATATTAATTAGGTTATATAACGCACGAGATCACAAATTCACTAAAAAGTCAGGGTACTTAGGTCATCTAAAAATTTTACGGACCTAGATTCCAAGTTACGCAAGTACGGTAGCGAAATTTCAAATTATGTCTAGTTGTTAAAATCTCATTCTCAATGGCTAATTTCAAAAATTCACTACAATTAATTGGGATGGAATCAAGGGCTGAAATTTTAATAAAATGGACCTTAATGTGTCTAGTTTATGTCAGATTTTACGGATCTCGGTTTTGATTTTTGAAACTTGAGTTTTAAATCGAAATTCATGGGCTAATTAGAAAAAAAAAATTGAGTGCAGTGGCAGCGGGTCACTCAACTTCAAAAATTCGGTTTGGCTTCATCCCAAGTCCAAAATTCTTATTTTTGGATATGTTATTCTTTAATGTGTCTAGTTTACTCAGAATTTTATGGTTCATCAATCGCACATCTAAGACTCAAGTGAAAGTCTATTTATTACGACATGTCTAGAATGTGACTTCATTAAAACTTACTGCCCAACATACCAAATTCAGATTTTACGGATTCAGTTTTGATTTTGGAAACTTGAGTTTTAAATCGAAATTCAGGAGCTAATTAGAAAAAAAAATTGGGTGCAATGGCAGCGGGTCACTCAACTTCAAAAATTCGGTTTGGCTTCATCCCAAGTCCAAAATTCTTATTTTTGGATATGTTATTCTTTAATGTGTCTAGTTTACTCAGAATTTTATGGTACATCAATCGCACATCTAAGACTCAAGTGAAAGTCTATTTATTACGACCTGTCTAGAATGTGACTTCATTAAAACTTACTGCCCAACATACCAATTTCGCCACTCTCTTAACTTTATTTAATATGGCCATTACTACCAGATTTTTCAGCACATAAAATACATATATCTTACATAAAATTTGCTCGACTACTAAGTTTTTATTTAATCTGACATTTCATTGAACACTTGGTGCTCCCTGAGTAACTGATAAGTGTGGTTTATACCCACTTATTGCAGTATTTTTAAATTATTGTTTTGTTATATTTCGAGATATTTAAATACCATTTATAGTTTATTTTGTGTTTTATTTGTAGGAGTATTAATACATGGATCTGGGAATAATTACACGTGTTTTGGGAACACAGGGCGAGCATGGGAGCATAGGCGCCATGGCGCCACCAACCCATACAAAATTCCAGAGGAATGGGCGCCATGGCGCCCATTATTATCATAGAAGGCGCCTTGGCGCCATCATTCCTAAACCAAGAGGCGCCTTGGCGCCTGTTACACTAGGTGGCGCCATGGATGGCGCCACCCATAAGTAACATTGTGGCGCCATGGTGCCACAATTTGCATTTAAGGCACATGCGCCATGGCGCCCTCAAACACACAATGCCTATACAAAATGCCGACTCTTTGGCTCCATGGCGCCAACTTAATGGAGCTTAGGCGCTGCGGGACACGCATTCTAGGAAAGTGATTTTAGGATTTCTAAGATCCCTAATGATACCCAATGACTCCCTGCCTCCACTATAAATATAACAGTTCGTCAAGAATTAAAAAAGAGGCTAATACACAACACAAAACACATAAACACATATTTTTAGAGATCCAAGGAGAGGATTGAAGAGCGATAAGAGGAGACAAAGGCTGTGACATCCGAGGAGGAAGAGATTCAATTCGGGTTTTATCTTCTTGTTTCTTTCTTATAACTCTAATTATTTCCAATAGATTCATGACTTGTTTATTATTGTTTTTATCTTTTGTCATGAATTAATTCCTTAATTTTGGAGAACGATTGTAACCGATGCTTGAACCTTTATTTTAATTGTCAATTTTGTTATGAAGTTCTATTGATTTATTTATATTCTTTTGAGTTTAATGCTTTGTGTTTGCTGGCCACAAATATGATGATATATGTTTGAAATCTATCACTCGAGAGAGGGGATTTTGAATGGATCTAGAGAATATGACCTAGGATTTTATAGAGTTCGAGAGAATCTGTAGTCCTTTGAAGTCGTTAAATTAGAATCACAAAGCGTAATGAGTCGTTAACTATTGGATTTTTATAGAGATATCGAAGTCTATAGTTGATGATATTTTCACTTGGCACTCGAGAGAGGGAGTGGATATTTTAGGAATCTTGACTTATAAACAACATAACTGAACAAAGATTAATTGGCATGACAAGTACATAGGCGACCGTTAGGTGAAATTAGGATTCAGAATCTATATCGTATTAGTTCCTCCTATCCAATTATTTTTATATTTTATTTATTTAAATAAATCTTTATTAATTATCGTCTAAATAAAGTTAGGATTATCAATTGTGGTACTTAGTGCGAGTTAACGCAATCCATGTGGGTTCGACACTCTTAACTCATTTATACTAAAACTTGACATTGTACACTTGCGGTACGATATAAAATATCACAACAAGTTTTTGGCGCCGTTGCCGGGGATTGTTTGTTTAATTCACATTAATACTACTACCAAGTAATCTTAGCTTTAATTTAGAATTTTATTTTTGTTTTTGTTTTTATTTTTGTTTTTATTTCTTATTTTCTTTATTTCCTTTATTTTTGTCTTAAGTTTTATTTTTATTTTTATTTTTATTTTTATTTTTATTTTTATTTTTATTTTTATTTTTATTTTTATTTTTATTTTTATTTTATATTTTTCGTACGAGGTGAGTTTGAAAAGAAGTAATGGCAGATCTTGTTGGTGCACTGATAGCTCAAGTATCGTCCCTCACGACTCGCCGAATGTGTAGTCCGAAATTTCCAACTGGAGGACAATCTACATATCCTGAGGGACCATCTATGGACAAATCACTACAGCCTGCCAAGCTGCCTTTTTCATGTCATAAGAACCGGTGGATACCAAAGAAGAAAGCAGATGAGATTACCCGGTTCATTACGTTTAAGCCACCATGACCATTTGGGTGGTTGCGTCTGGCTGAAGACGTTAAACTTAGCGCTAGCGGGGAGGCAACCCTTGCATTTGTTTATTATTATTTTATTTATTTCTAATTTTTATTTTATTGTGTGTTATTTATTAAATTACATGTTATTTATACAGGTAGCACGAGACACACAACGCCCGCGCAACCAAATTCTAACCAGCAAGAGCCTGATCAACTCCATGCACGGTAGTGTTGTTCCTCACTCTTGTTCGTTAATTTTTCTTATCTTACATTGAGGACAATGCAATTTTTAAGTTTGGGGGTGTGTGCACGCTGTTTACTTGCTATTTAGTTGTTTAAATTTAAATAAAAAATTGTTTTAGTCTTTGATAGTAAAGCATAAATCATGTGATAATATTGTTTGTTTATGGGTGAAATTTTAGAAACGATAAGTGCTCAATTTACCTTTATCCGATGCCTTGAATAGTTGATCTATGTTAGACTCGTAAGCACTTAAAATTAGGTTTTTAGCAGTGAAAACTTAAGTAGTTGACAAGGTGACTAGTTGAAGAAATTGCATGTCGATGAATGACCGTTTGCGTAGATATCTATCTTGATTTGCTAGTGTTATGAAGTGTGGTATAGCTAAAAAGAAAAATATCTCTAAAGAAAGAAAATAAACCACCTATAACCGATAAGCGTGAAGCTACCCATGGGCGAGTATTAGGAACACCATGAGGAGAAATGATACCTTAAAGGGTAGGTGTGTTGAAAAAAAAAGTGTAAAAATGAGAAAAGAAAAAAATAGACAAGAAAAGAAAAGAAAAATCATATCATACTGAGCACGAAATAAAGCAATTATCGAGCATAATTGAGATATCTAGGTTGGTTTGACCAATCGATTCCAATTTTTAAACAAAATCATTAAGTTGGCTTACTTAGGATCAAAGTTGTGACTGAACCTACACACACACACTGTGAGTCTAGCTTAGATGATTTACTCAAGAATTTGGATTCGAGTTACAATTGCGTACTTTGAAGGTTCTCTAATTTCATTTATAAACTTTCTTTCAGGATAAATTTTATGTGCAACTATCGGGGACTATGTTTTGTTATTTTTATATTTTTGCATGATTGTGTGTGAATGACGTTTGTGGGTGTCGTCGCTGTAAGCCCTCACGAGACTATAACTCGTCCACTAGGGCTGCCTAGGGGTTTAAAGGCTTGTTGCATATGCTAAATGCAATCGTGATCCCTACGAAAGTGGCTTAGTTAATTTAGTTATTTTTAATTATATATTTGAATTTAGTTTTTATTTTATCTTTTGCTCGGGACTAGCAAAACCTTAAGTTTGGGGGTATTTGATAAGTGTGGTTTATACCAACTTATTGCAGTATTTGTAACTTATTGTTTTGTTATATTTCGAGATATTTAACTACCATTTATAGTTTATTTTGTGTTTTATTTGTAGGAGCATTAATACATGGATCTGGGAATAATTACACGTGTTTTGGGAACATTCGGGAACACAGGGCGAGCATGGGAGCATAGGCGCCATGGCGCCACCAACCCATACAAAATTCCAGAGGAATGGGCGCCATGGCGCCCATTATTATCAAGAAGGCGCCTTGGCGCCATCATTCCTAAACCAAGAGGCGCCAAGGCGCCTGTTACACTAGGCGGCGCCATGGTGCCACAATTTGCATTTAAGGCACATGCACCATTGCACCCTCAAACACACAATGCCTATACAAAATGCCGACTCTTTGGCGCCATGGCGCCAACTTAATGGAGCTGAGGCGCTGCGGGACACGCATTCCAGGAAAGTGATTTTAGGGTTTCTAAGATCCCTAATGATACCCAATGACTCACTGCCTCCACTATAAATATAACAGTTCGTCAAGAATTAAAAAAGAGGCTAATACACAACACAAAACACAGAAACACATATTTTTAGAGATCCAAGGAGAGGATTGAAGAGCGACAAGATGAGACAAAGGCTGTGACATCCGAGGAGGAAGAGATTCAATTCAGGTTTTATCTTCTTGTTTCTTTCTTAGAACTCTAATGATTTCCATTAGATTCATGACTTGTTTATTATTGTTTTTATCTTTTGTCATGAATTAACTCCTTAATTTTGGAGAACGATTGTAACCGATGCTTGAACCTTTATTTTAATTGTCAATTTTGTTATGAAGTTCTATTGATTTATTTATATTCTTTTGAGTTTAATGCTTTGTGTTTCTGGCCACAAATATGATGATATATATTTGAAATCTATCACTCGAGAGAGAGGATTTTGAATGGATCTAGAGAATATGACCTATGATTTTATAGAGTTCGAGAGAATCTGTAGTCCTTGGAAGTCGTTAAATTAGAATCACAAAGCGTAATGAGTCGTTAACTATTGGATTTTTATAGAGATATCGAAGTCTATAGTTGATGCTATTTTCACTTGGCACTCGAGAGAGGGAGTGGATATTTTAGGAATCTTGACTTATAAACAACATAACTGAACAATGATTAATTGGCATGACAAGTACATAGGCGACAATTAGGTGAAATCAGGATCCAGAATCTATATCGTATTAGTTCCTCCTATCCAATTATTTTTATATTTTATTTATTTAAATAAATCTTTATTAATTATCGTCTAAATAAAGTTAGGATTATCAATTGTGGTACTTAGTGCGAGTTAACGCAATCCCTGTGGGTTCGACACTCTTAACTCATTTATACTAAAACTTGACACCGTACACTTGCGGTACGATATAAAATATCACAACAGTAACACATTCTCAAAAATATCCCTAAACGGTACTGTGGGGGCTGTGCCCCTACACTAGGGGTGGTAATTTGGGTTAGGATTCGTTTATTCGTTCGATTCAATTCGGTTTAAAGTGAATACGGGTTTGAAAAAATGGATTTGTTTAATAAATGGATAAATTCGATTCGATTCGCTTATTAAACGAATCGAATTTGAATTTAAGCTCATTGATTCATTTATTCGTTTAGCATTCATTTTATTATTTTATTTTACTAGTTATTATTATTTTTCAATTAATATTCGAGAAATTATGTTTAATACGAATCATGATATTATGATTCGTGTAATGAACGATTTGAATACGAATTTATCATATTTTGATTCAATTAGTTAAGGTGATTGATTTTATTACTTTTATGACTAATGCAAAAGATCTGTCTATAACAAGAATTACACCGAAAATAAATAACAAAATGAAGGGATCATATAGAAATTTGAGAGGAGGGTAATGGCCGAATGGGATTGTGGAAATGCAGAAAAAGCTTGTTGATATGATGATAAGATTCTTAAAGATTGGTTGATTTGATTTTAGCAGCTCAACTGGATTCAAATTTAAAGATGAGATAGATTAAAAAATTTAAATCCAATATTAAGGTGAGTTATTTTAAGTTATTTATAATTTCTTATCATATATATTTTAATAATAATATTTGATTAAGATTTTATATATTTAAATTATTATCTAATAATTACTCATCATTATTTTTTTTTAAAAATAATTTAGTAAAAAATTAGTTCAGTCCTTTAACTCGAGGCCCACGTATGCATGCTTGTGTGCATGTCTCTACTATTTTGTTTTTTTCCAATTTCACAAGTCACTGCTTCGATCTGTTTTAGTTATTCCAATTTATTCTGGAGATGCGATACTATTTCCTGCAATTTTTTTAGGGCGAAAAGATTGTGAAAAGTCATTCAATTACAATCACTGGCGAAGGATTCTTCAAAAAGTTAAGATTAGCTAATCCTTTCTTAACAATCGAATAAATTCCATCTTATACCTAAGGGCTAAAAAATGAAACTGGTGAGAAAAATATGATTTTCCATATTTGCATTAATAAATAAACTGATTACGGTGGGGTAGAATATTGATTCAATGAATGTAAAATTTGATTTTCATAAAAAATAATAAATATTATTCGTTTAAATTTAGATAAATCAAAATTATCTATTTAATAAAATATATGTATATATATTCTCCTTCAGGGTTTGCAAAAGCTCTTTATTTTTCATTGACATGTACTCATCATCATTATTATTATTATTATGGATGATAACGAACAAGATATGATATGAGAATATCAATATTTATATATCTCATTCAATTAATGGATATGAATATTATATTTTTATCTGCCCTTAACATACAGGGCCCTCACGAGCCCCCTTACGATCTTCATTCAAATATGATTTTTACTTTTATTTGAACGAAAATACAATATTCACACCTAAACATATTCAATCGGATATAAAAATTTATCTATTTATCCATCATTACAGACCCATTCATTTTTTACCATCCCTAATCATAATCATTATATTGTCCGGCAATGACAACTTGCAACTCATCCACTTGTTTTTCTATTAATTGTTTGTTCCCTGCTTTTCAAAAAAAAAAATTAAAAAAAAATTGTTTGTTCCCTGGGAAACTTCGTCATTCCGATAACTGTTCAGTGTTCCGAAAAAAAGCAATTTTTTCCCCTTTTTTCTGAAATATCTTACGAGTGTTTTTTTTTTTTGTTCAGAAATATATTCCGTGGCTGATTTTGAGCAATAAATGCATTTTTTTTTTTTAAAAAAAAAAAATGCGTTTGGATAGGTATGAAAAACTGCACTCACTAATTACCAATATTTGCCCTATAAGGCTATAATTACTTTAACTCCAGTGAAAATATTAGTCAAACAAATAAATTTGGTACATATATCTGTATAAGATTCCAGCCAATCTTTATAGTCAAGTGAATCAATATTAATATATCGTTTAAGAAAAGCATGAGTTTATGAGAACTAGGATTTGTTCAGTGATATAAAAATTTTCCTAAAATGAATCCTTAACAAGCACTCATTAGCATTTCACATCTTTAAAATGTTCTTTCTTTTTTATAATTTCAACATTAAAATTTTCCGAATGTCTCTTGATAAATGTTTTAGGGTCATGCTAACGAGTGCCCTAAGGGCATTCGTTAAGGATCCATTTTTGGAAACTTTTCACATCATTTTTTATGGAAAATGTAAAAAGTTGTCAAAACATTAATTACTTTTTCCGTTTTTCCATAAAAACTTTCCTAAAATGGATCTTTAACGAATGCCCTAAGGGCACTCGTTAGCATTTCCCAAATATTTTATTATGTTTTGTGTTTTTTAGGTGGGGGCGCCTTGTATAGGTAATTAATGTCCATAGTTCAAAATCGGCAGCTTATGTGTATCATATTTTCCCAAGTTCTTAGTTTCATATTTATTGGCAATATTCATAATAAAATAAATTCAATTAAGTTGTAATGAGTTTTGAAAATCTCAGTATTATTGGACAAGCATTTGGACGACATCAGATGAAGCTATCGGGATTTGCATTCATAGTGCGTTCTTGTTTGGGTACGAACGCTCTACGTTCGTGGTTCGTTTGAGTGGATGTTCGAATAAAAACTTACAGAGGCTTCACGTTCGAGATACATTCGAACGAAATTATCCAGAGGCTTCACGTTCGAGGTGCGTTCTTCAGGACGTTCGAACGGTTTTGCGAAACTGCTCGCTTTCGTCAAGCGTTCTTGTAGCATTCGAACGGTTGTGCGTAAGTGGATTATTTTGCACATGTTTTTGAGCCAGTTTTGCACAAAGAAAATCATACTTCTACCATACCTATATAAACAAACATAGAGCCACCTTATCAACTGTTGGAAACACATTATTTTGAGCTACAACATTGTTTGTTTCTTGACAATTCACTTAGAAGACCTCTTTGGTTTCTCTGTCTTCTTTCTTTTGGTGAGATTGAGTTTTGATTTGTCATCAACACAGAAACACAACTCTAACCCAGTTTCCTAAGCCTTTAGAGTTCTCTAGGTGGAATATTGGTAGTCGGAGTTCCGACATTGAGAGTTCGCAGGGTTGATCCACTCAGAGACTTTAGAAGTTTTGGAGAAGATCGCTTGATGCGGGCTCGATGAGTTCTTCGAGTTATTACAGTGTAGATGTATTCGAGTCAGTGAATTTGTCACCATATGTCATACACCTTCGCTGTATGTTTTCTCATATATAGTGGATTCATGTGGTAGCCTATACCCGGAGTGATTTTTGTATTCACACGAGTTTTCCCCTATGTCAATAAAATTCTTGTATTGATTTTATTTACTAATTTGATATATTTGTTGTAATTCATATTTGCATAAGCTTAAGAGTGCTTGTTGATTCAATTCATAATTGTTCTACCTTTGATTTGTCTTAAATAGAATAGTATTCCGCATAAGGTAAGAATTTTAGGACAAATTTCGAATTTTCGCAAATAAATTTATGATTCTCTATTGTGAGTTCATTTAATAGAATCATTTCATCTAATAAGGGAAATTACTAAAAAAAAAAAAAAAAAAAAGAAAGGGATTTCACAATTAATTATTGTTATAGTTTTCTATTAAAAATTAACAAAATCACACCAATTTGTCCTTTTTCCCCAAAATGCCTCTCTCTTGCACATGTTGCGTGCAAGCTGACTGCTTCCAAGAGAGAAGAAGAGGGAGAAGCAATTTGGGAAAGAAAGGCAAATAAAAAATGGATTGATTGACCAATCTTAATAAAAAAATATTATAGTAAGTGGAAGAGTTATTAATAGGCAAGCGAGGATAATCACCTTTTTTAATTAAAAGTTTTAATAAAATGTGTGTAGATATCCTATAAATGAGTGAAAATTTTATAATTTACTAATGAAGGAATTTTATTTTAGTCCGTTAAAATGAAAAGTATTTATAATTTTTTTGAAAACTTAAATTTTATTGTTATTGAATCAATATTATAATTCCACTTCCATCACTTATCATAATGATTAGTTGTGACAGCTTCCAAGTTTTTTTTAGCTCATTTTGATAATCTCCAACAACAATAATTTGAAAAAGATATTTTTTAATGACATTCTTACTTCAAATAATTATATATTTTAATCTCTTTCTAAAATATATAATTACTTGAATTAAGAATATCATTATAATATATTTAAAAAAAAATATGATTTGGAAATGTCATCTCCAGCGATAGATGAACTGATTCTTTTAAATGAGCTAATAATTGAGAATCATAAATTTAGTTGGGAGAACAGCATACACATACTGACATACAGCTGCCGATTTTGAAAAATGGACATTCCCACGTCACCAGCACCTATTAATTATTGAGTAATGCTATTCGATATATATGTTCAATTTCGTTTTTAATATGATTCTATAATCAAATTGAACGTATGCGTCTAGAAGAATAATATTTTTTATAATTATTATATTTTTTGAAATATTTATCGAGAGATATATTTAGAAATTTTCTAAAGTTGAAACTAGAAAAGAAAAATGCTGTTAGCCAGTGCACAAAATGATTTGTCATTTTCAAATAATTCAAAGAGAAGGATGCTCATAATAAAATAGTCATAATTTTTTTTTCTTGAAATAGAATAAATAAGTTTTCCATATATAAGAATAAAGTGATTGATTGGAATAATTGCAGAATTTGCTATAGATGTTATGATTAATGTAGTGGGGCTAATGTGTGTGCATAAAATCAACCTTAATAAATTATTTTAATGCGACCCCAACCAACTGGTATTTTCCCTCTTCACAATTAATCTCCAGCAGACTTAACCGGTGGCAAGCAAACCGTTGTTCTTGTATTTATTATTACTAGATACGACCCGTATTTTATGTTGGTTGAACACATCTTTGATTATAATTTTATATTATAACAAAAAATTTAATAGGATTTTAGGTATTGATCTTATAAATAATCCGAATCTAGTTGATTTTATAATTTAAACGAGACAATTGATATACTAACACTTAATATTTATGTCGCATTTGTTTGTCTATCAATTCTCAAACAATATTTTTATTTCACATTAGAGTTTCTCTCTTGTCTTACCCTCTCATTTGAAAACATATTCATAGTTATAAATAACTTTAAAAACATTTGAATTTTTTTTTTTGGATGAATTCCAATGAAATTTAATGTAATTTATTCAATTAAATCTTAAATTTTCTTTCGAACTTGAAATCTTAACCGTTATTGTTCAAGAGCTAATAATGAGCATATGCATCATAAAACACAATAAATAATAAAAAAAAATCATGAAAATTACTTATAGAAATAATTCAAAATAAAAAAACAAATACTGATATACCCAAAAACTAAAACATTGGCTAGTTTTTGTGGACGACAGCTATTTATATATCTTATTTAAGAAAAAGATTATATTTTAATATTGTAATAAGTTTTTTATTTTAATTTTATAAGTTACTAATAAAAAATTAATTGTAAATATGAGGTGTCACGTATGTTTTTTTTTTTTATTTGAATGAGAGATTACAATATATATTTTTATTATATAGGTCATCAAAAATTAATTATAGAGATTATGTATCACGTATGTTTTTTTAATTTTAATGAGACTTATTTTTATAATTTAATAATAAGAAATTATATTATTAATTAATTAAATTAATATGTTTTTTATTATAATAGGAGATTATATTTTTTATATTGTAATAGATTTCATATTTTAATTTTATAATTTAATAATAAAAATTATAGAGATATTTTAATTTTATAATTTAATAATAAATATGATATTTTATTTTTATATTGTAATAGGTTTCTTATTTAATTATTATTATTTTAATTTTAAAATTTTAAAATAAAAAAATTAATTTTAGAGATATTTTAATTTTATAATTTAATAATAAAAAATTATTGTGGAGATTATGTGACACATATTAAATTAATAGGTTTCTTATTTTAATTTTATAATTTAATAATAAATATGATATTTTATTTTTATATTGTAATAGGTTTCTTATTTTAATTTTATAATTTAATAATAAGAAATTATATTATTAATTAATTAAATTAATAGGTTTCTTATTTTAATCGGAGATTATATTTTTTATATTATAATAGGTTTCTTATTTTAATTATATAATTTAATAAAATATTATAAAAATATTTTAATATTATAATTTAATAATAAATAAAAGATTTTATTTTATATCGCAATAAGTTTCTTATTTTAATAATTTCTTATTTTAATTTTATAATTTAATAATAAAATTAATTTTAAAGATATTTTAATTTTATAATTTAATAAAAAATTATTGTGGAGATTATGTGGTTCGTATTTTAATAGGAGATTATGTTTTTATTTTATTATAGATTTCTATTTTTAATTTTTAATAATAAAATTAATTTTAAAGATATTTTATTTTATAATTTAATGTATTCTTATGATAATAGATTTCTTATTTAATAGAATTTAATAGTGAGTCGCCACGTGGCGCAATAAGAGGCTTAAAAATGTTCAACTTATATATATATATATATAGTTTTATAATTTAATAAAAAAATTATTTGTAAATATTAGGTTAATTGTAGGTAATTTAATAGTGTTTTTGTTTTTTATTTTAAAAGGATATTATAATATGTTTTCTTATTATAATAGAATTCTTATAAAATGATAATATGTATTTTTATTGTAATATAATTTTTATTTAATAGATTTTTTATTTTATTTTATTACTTTAATATGATGTCGTCACATGACACGATGAGATATTTTAATTTTACTATTTAACCAGTATAGGCCCCGTACTTTGTGCAGATTGTGAACATCTTTTACTGTAATTTCAAATGATTATGAAAATCTTAATGTAATTTTTGATCTTGATCTTATACTATAATTTCAAATGATAAGAAAGACTTTCCTATTACATGATCCCTATTGAATATATATTGTTGTAACTTTCAAATATTCAATCTCTCATTATTATACAACATTCGTTATCAAATACTCGGCACTTTATAGTGGGTCTTAATTGTCCAAAATCTACGTTAATACAAATTGCTCCATCAAATTAAAGAATCATATTCATATATATATATATAAACTTAGAAATTATATATTACAAAAACCCCATATTGCTAATTTAAATACAAACATGAGAGAGAAGATGATGTACGTTAAGATAGCATCCGACAGTGATTATAATAGCAGATGTGAGATACATAAGGTAATGATAAACTCTATTGTAACATAAACATATGAAGATAATAATTATCATTACCATCATATGTTAGTAATCATGTTGAATTAATTCATAAATTAGAACATTAAAAAGATGAAAAGAGAAATAAACTTACACTTGAAGTCTCTGTATGAACCTGCCTACTATATTCTTCTTTAAAATTATATGAATCATAAAAACAATAAATTTTTAAACAAATATGAAAATTTGAATTTGTCATAAGGTTCTGACCATATGCGGAATAATACACAATAATTTAAGACATGTCATAATTATTGATACTATGGATTACCAACAAGTACCCTTAAGTCTAACAATTATAAATCAAAGTAAATAAACAAAAGCAGAAAATGAAAACAATACCATCAATTTTGTTAACGAAGTGGAAAACTAGTGCGAGTAAAAAATCACTCTGGGTATCTAGGCTACCAACCAAAATCCACCATAAAAAGAAAACTTAAAGTGATGGTATAAGACCTATGACAGCAACTCCACCGACTTTAATACCTCTAAACTGTAATAACCCGAAGAGCTCATCGGGCCCGTACCAAGCAATCTTCTTCAGAACCTGTGAAGTCTTTAAGCGGATCAACCCTGCGAACTCGCAACATCGGAACTCTGACTACCAATCTTCCTCTTTGAGAACTCTGAAGGCTTAGAAAATTGAGTTAGGGGTGTTTATGTGTTGATGGTCAATCAAGGATCAATATCATAAAGACAAAGAAGACAAGGTAATCAAGAAAATTTTCAAGGTGAAAATTAAGAAGCTTGAAAACTAACAAGGTTGAGGCTCAAAATAATGTGTTTTCAATCCCTTGAAAGGTAGCTCTATGTTTGTTTATATAGATACGATAAATGTAATATTTTCCTTGTGCAAAACTGGCTAAAAAACGCATCTAAAATAACACAGTCCCATAATTTCATTCAAACACAAGTCGAACACGTACTGTTCCGTAAACTCGTTCGAACGCAACTCGAATCCAAACACACTGGAATGTTTCATTCGCACGGGAAGATGAACGCACTACGCACGAAAACGTACTGCTAAGTTTCGTTCAAACCCAAACACGAACGTGACACGAATGCCAATTGTTAAACACAAATGCATATCTGATATCTCCAAGCACAATCTACCAAATATCAGTCTAATTGCTCTGAGATCTTCAAGACTCATTACAACTCAATTGAACTTGTTTTGTTACGGACATTGCCAACAAAAATGAAACTAACAATCTCTTTCTTTGACATTCTGTGACAAAACTACTATTTAATACAAAGACTATGGTAAAAGATTCAAAAATAACATAGCCAACTGCCAACCATCAAGACAGTGATTTATTACAATACGACTCGATCTAATACCTAACCAAGTAGTCTTGAAATCGACGCCATGCACAACCACTAATTTGCTCACCTGAAACATCCACAAACAATTGTTGGGGTTGGTGCTCAGAGCGCCAATTCCCGATTGTATTTCTGTTAAATACTTCTGTAAAACATTATTATTATGAATAATATATGCAGTTTCTATAATATAATCTATCTTTCTATATGGTAAAGACGTAATGACCCTAGAATGATTAGTCATGATACATTTGCAAAAGCGTCGCAACAGACATTGAGTAGTATCATGACGTTGTCATTCTCAGACAGTTCCTGGTCAAGGTTTACACTACTTGGTCAGTATAGTAAACTCGTTGAGACCGGTACATGTCGTATACTGGAATATATGATTCCAATGGTTTCTCAATGAACCATAAGTCTTGGAGATTAGTATAGACGTGTAGGTGTTTATAGCGGATAAACACTGAACGACTCACCGAAGATTCTTAATGGATGGTACACCAGCGTCAATAAGAATCTTCTTGGGTTGAGTAGCACTTGTGATTCTTAGACTTGAGATGCCATTGTGGGCACATGAGACATCTTCTACACTTAGACGGCAGTCACGTCACCGATCTATTTAGATCAGACCTCTGCCTGTTCGTTGGGTGTAGACAGATCCTCAGGGTGTCCTATGTGTATCAAGATAGGATCCGTCAGTTCTGTGTATCAGAGCATAGGTAGTCCATATGATTAGCAATCAGATAAAACCATGGGCCCGTGGTAAAGTTTAGAAGCTAGTTCTAAACATTATTTTAGAGATTGCTAATGGAATAGTCGACTGGATAATCCCGATAGAGATTTGACATTTACATCTATATCTCTGGGATTTATCCGGATACCTGTGACGGAGGAATTATACATTTGCCATGACCTCGACCTGTATGGTTCAGCGAGATTATCCGTGATCGTCATAATCTACGGGTGGATAGATTATGGACACGAAATTAGATTTCGTGACAGATATACCTGAATCTAGAGAGTCTCAATAATGAAACATACTCGTAGAGCACTAGAGCAACATTAATAAATCATATTGATTATTTGTGTAAAGACGTTTAAAGGTTAAACGCAAGATACGTGCTAAAAGGACTAGATAGTCATTTGCCTAATTATTGTGTATTTACATTTAATATTTGATTAATTTAAATACACATTAATTAATAGTCAAAATGAGTTATTTGACTTATATCCTAAATGAATATATTTTTTAATATTTAATGTAAATATTATACATATTTTAATATATTTGTATTTGATTAATCAATTAATTATTTAATTGTTAAATGATTAAATTAATAAAATATAAATATCTTACATTAGGATATATTAAGTAAATGATGTTAGTTGCAATTGTTGACTTAAATAAATATCCATAAAGTGTTTTAGATATTTGTCAAGTTGATTAAATGACTTTGAAATGAATTTGAAATGAAAATTTTTGGTATATGTGTAGGACACAGGACCTGGGCGACGCCGTTCCTAGGCTCGCGGCCTAGTTTGGGAAGTACTGAATAACATGGAGTCGCCACCCGGTGTGAACCGGGACAAAGATTTAAGGGGTCGCACTCACCCCTCGCAAGGGAAGACCTCAAACCGTTGGGTTCGGAATGGTCCCTTACTCATGTCACTTGTAATGAAAGGATTTATGTAATAATTTAATCAAGCTTAAGTAACACTTATTTCCAAGAGTATCATGCTTCTAAATTCTCATGTGTAAAATAAAACTTATGTACGCATTTCGCATATATCTTACATTTAAATTTGCATACTTAACATATATCAAGATAGCAACTAACATACAACTTTACTTGCATATCACATTCAGGAAAACACAAGCACACATATTACCCATACAAGCACACATGTTAACCATACAAGCACACATATGGGCACTTTTCCAAGTGGTACGTGGAATTATAGCCCAAGTACAGACCGCACTACCGTCCATTCGGAATCGGCTACGGAATTTACGTCTGGGTTTCCATCCGATATACCGCAAGAAATAATACTCAAATGTTATCATGACACAAGCATATGAATGGTAATACATCAACATATTTGCATTTATACATGTGGAGATAGCTACTAGGAAAACTATGCATGAAATCTAATGAAAAAAACTCAGTTCAGTGTGTTCGCGTTCGTGTAGCGTTCGTAAACGCGTTCGAACGGAAATGAAACAGAATGTTCACGTTCGAGTAGCGTTCGTAAACGCGTTCGAACGGAAATGAGACAGAATGCTCACGTTCGTATGGCGTTTGTTAACGCGTTCGAACGGATATGAGGCAGAATGCTCACATTCGTATGGCGTTTGTTAACGCGTTCGAACGGAAATGAGACCTGACACATGATAAGGCAAAAACAAATGCGCGTTCGAGTTGCGTTCGTAAACGCGTTCGAACGGGAACAGACCTGATGCATGAAATGGGACGCAATACATAAACACAAGAGAAAAGGGCGCGACGAAGTACTGCCATAAAGGTGACCTTTTGGGGCTCTTGATCTCTCAAAGAGAGGACCTTTAGACCAACATACTAAGCCCATGCGCGTCACATCACACATACAAGAATAGAACCAATCATATCAACCAAGTGTGCCCGATTGAACATATCTGACATCCAATCTGAACACATATCAACCGGCGCGGCGAAGTAGTGTCACAAAGGTGGCCTTTTGGGGCTCTTGATCTCTCAAAGAGGACCTTTGAACTAACTCACTAAGCCCATGCGCTTGGTTGAATCATGCATAACTAAACAACATATTGAATTCAAGTAAAGAAAACTAAATAAACAAAAGCAACACAACAAAAGAAAGATGGTGCCGTTTACCCAAGCGGTACGTGGAGTTGTGGCCCGAGTAAAGATCATATTACCGTCCATTCGGATCGGCTATGAAATTTATGTCCGGGTTTCCATCCGATATACCGCGAGAGTTGACACATCTCTCATTCATCCAATACCCACAACATACATCATACACACAACGGATACCACAAATACAGAAAATATAATCAAAATAAATGACCAGAAAATAAAATGAGAATAAGTGTGAAAGATATCCTCAGGTCTAACCTTTTAAGCCGTCTCTCGGACTCGCGTTCCACGGAAATCGAAATGGGGTAAAGCTCCGCAACTTTCTGGTCCACTGGTTCAACGTCCTAGCTCACTGCTTCGCTGTTTTGCTTACGGTTCGAACTCCGTTCTGCTCTTATTCGGCTTCTGGCTTGCTGCTCACTGCACGGGCCACCTGTTTTAACGTTTTCAATAAACTATTCCAAGTTTGTGTGGGTTCTTAGTGCAATTATATGTGATTATTTTTAAGATTATCTATGCGGTTTTTATGTTACTGTTTTTTAAGGATTTGGGCTACTGTTTTAAGGTAATCTAGGAGGTTGTTTAGGCGTGTTTTAGGATTCGGCTAAGGGTGAGTTTGGTGCTTTAGATTCGGCTATGGAGGGTGGTTGTAGGTGCTGGCTTACATGTTTTTATGGGGTGGGCTGTGTCTTTGTTTAATATTTCTTGCTATCATTCTTGTGTGAATTGTGTGTATGAGCTAGGGAGATTGGAGCGGAGAGATGGCTAGGTTAGGGGTTGTTTATATAGAGAATGGCTAGGGCTTCACCTTGTCTCACAAGGAAGAGATTTTGGCATTAAAGAGGGGATAGGATTTGGTGTTTAGCAAGGAAAGTCAAAGATTGAGGGGGGGGGACAAATTTGGTTTAGATTAGGAAGTCAATACTTTTAAATTGGTGGATATCTTATTGAATTAGGAAGTCAAATATGTGATTAGCTTTAATTGGTTAAGATTGATTTTAATTAGGCATATCTTCTTTTTAGTTTTAGTATATAATATATTTGATTTATTTATATTAGGCATGATTTTATTTTATGTTTTATTTAATTGGTAAATGATTTAAATATTTTATTTAATGTTTAATATTTATTTATTTAATTTGGGATGTGTTTTATGGGCTTTGGGGGGCCAAATGGGCTGGGGTGTGAGGCTAGCAGCAAAACCAGAATTACCGGCTCCGTTCGAACGCCTCCTCGCACGCGGCACGAACGTCCGCAATCTGCACGAGGTTCGAACGGAGGAACGAACGCAGCACCAACGAAGACAGTGAACTTGTGGAATGAACTTGATGACATACTTTTCCGAATTTCCCCTTCCGACCTCCGTTTCCCGCAATATCCTTAGCTAAAAAAGGTAGTGCCTCCAATTGAGACTCATCATCGGGTTTCACATGCGAAAATGCAATGCCTACAATATGCTTGATGTTAGTTTCGGCCAAGGCATATTCTTTCACAAGTATATATTGTTTTCATTTGCTTTTCATTTCAATAACCTAATACACTTTACTAAAACTTAAAACTCCATTGAAGAAAGACAAATGAAGCTTGAGAAAAGAAAGACAAAAATCAAAAAGCTTGGATTTTTAGTAAGTTTCTTGAACTTGCTATTAGTAAGGAATTTGTTCCTTAGGTTCTAGGCTTTAATATATGACATTCTTAGGATGTTACTTTCTTTGTTCCTTGTGGTTTTTGTTGATGGAAGTTTTGGTGAAGTGTGAAGCATGTGTAATGAAGGAAGTGTTGTGACTATTGTAGTTATAGACATTCTTTTAAGGTTTTTGAAACCATGTTGCTAATTTAGAGTTATTGACCCACTCTTAAATGACCTAGATTTGATCTTGAGTTGTTTCATTGTGTTGAGACTTGGATTGGATGGAAGAATGATGATTGAAGTAATTGATTTAATATATTTGGTCTAATTTGTCCAATTTGTGGAAATTGTAAAATTAGGGTTCATGACCAATTCCAAATTTGGGGATTTTCATATATGTTGTGTATTTGTGTGTGTATATGATGCATATAAAGTTTCATGATCATTGGATTACATCTTGATGTGTTTTGATGCATGAAATGACAAAATGCACAAACCCCCCCCCCCCCCCCCCCCCTTTGTAGTGCTCTCGGCTTTGGAGTTAATTTTGGGGATTTTGGTGCTTTTGGTGTTTTGATGTTTTGAGCATCATAAGTTCATCTTGGAAATGATTTAGAATCATTCAAAATTGATTTGATCAATTTCGGACTAAAATGGACGAAAATACAAAGCAAGGGTATTTCGGTAAATTCACTTAAAATTGTTTTATTGAATTTATTTTCATAATTTGATTATTGGGCAATTAAATAAATATGTTTATTTATTAATCCGAGAAAAAGTTTTGAAATCTGAAAATCGGATTTTCACCGCTTCCGCTGCGTTATCGGATTCACCCCCTAAAAACCCCTACAACAATAATATACCGTGAAAAGTATAGGGAATATAAAGAGCAGGTAAAAATGAAATGATAATCTCATGCATGTAAAGTATACTCCCTCTTAATCTCACTCCCCCTTTTTATCTCGAAATGACAATGGGTAAAAAAATATTAAAATAACATGTCAATCACATGCAAGAGAATAACTTACTCTCTCTTACTATCAACCCTACTCAGTTAGCAAAAAGAACACATGGGAAATAAAACTCAGAAATATAGAAAAAATACGCGATGACATGAATCACACACACGCACACAATGAAAAAAATAAAAATAAGTAAAAATTGACTCAAAATAGCACTTCAAGCAAGTACAATGATACCCAGTCAGTACTCAGCTGTTTACGACATGTAATAATATGCACCACTTTTGATCATGCTAAATAATACACGCATGTATATGACATAAACACCAAAGCATATCAAGTACTTGCGTAAGAAAAATAGGTGCGCAACGAGTCAAGGTTTAAGAACTTATTTTATGAGCGGAACACAATCAAAGAAATCTCATCTCATGAAATACGTACCAAGTCCATAAAATAGGTGTTCAAATCCAGCAACACCAGGACCTGAAAATAAGCAACATTGGTTGCATGCTATAATATTCTCCCCCTAAATATGAGTTCTTAAATAAACTCTTTCGAGTGAAGGGTTTTTGCCATTATCTTTTGAATTTGGCCATTGACGCTTTTGCACTTGAGACTCATTTAAACTGTTTTATTCAAGGGGATAACAAAAGGTCATCTAGTCAAAGGTCACACTATTTAGTGGTTTAAATATAACAGATATTAGACTACCAGTCCAACAACTCATAACATGCGACCAAACCTCAAGACATAAAAACATATATGTGAAATGTAAGCACAAGAATTACTAAGGGTTTCCATCACACACACTCATGCATATAGAGCATCAAGAAAAGTTAAAGCATTTTACACATACATAACCATACATTATATATACCAGGACCACATGCATATGCTTTTACACGCTCTTTCAAGCTAGAAAATCTTTTTGGTCTTTTTCATTTTATATTTTTTTTATATTTTTTAACACAAAAATAAGAAAAGACACACATGGCTTGTCATTATCCAATGGTACGTGGAGTTGTATTTTTGAGTGCAGATCATACTACCAGCCATTTAGAATCGGCTATGAAATTTATGTTCGAGTTTCCATCCTATATACCAAAATATATATGACAAAAATAAAACACACACACTCATATGTAGTGAAAACGAAAAGACATGCAATCATGCAACACACAAAAACACACGCACACACACATGCAATGAGGAAATATAAATGCAACATCTAAGAAGAGGTACAATGAAAGTCACTCTCATCACGCTTTTTAGGTTCAAGGCATTCAGAAGTTGATGGGAAGTCATCTCGCTTCCTCACCCAAACTTTCTTAGGAGTCTCATTCACTTGAGAACTCATAGTTAGCAGTGTAAGTTTCTCACTAATGAGTTAAGTCAATTTAGCTAATGCATAAATTTTACTGACTAGATATGACGACTCAAATCTAGACGGAACACGCCTAGGCATTTTCTTTTGTTTGTGCAACATGAAGCACTTGGGCCTAATATGTCATGTAATGCCACAATGATGACAAACAAGCACAAACCTCAGATGAGAGCGAGGTTTACCCACTACACCTCTAGATTGAGGTTGGGTCACATAACAAGAATACACAGGAGAGATCACATGATGCTTATTAATGGGCTGCTTTCCTAAGTCACATTTATGAAGGATAAGTATAGTTTTAGACGATGATGCCTTATCACATTTTGACTCAACGCTAATCTCTAACATGCGGCCTAGTTTCTCAATCCCACTAAAAAATACAGACAACTATGTTTTAGCATTCTCAAGTTCTGCTTATAAGAATTTAACTCTATCAACTAGTCTTTTATTCATTTCCTCAAGGTCATCAATAACTAAAAGGTTTTGCTCAATCTTGGTTTGAACTTCATTCTTGTCTAGCTCAGTTTATTTAGCCTCTTACTAACCTCAATATTTGTCTTCTTGATAGTGAGGCTCTTATTGAACAATTCAGTGTATGCTACCTGAAGATCATCCTCATTTACAGAATCAACATGAGAGAATTATGAACTAGCATCTTCATCACTAAAATTATCATTTCTCTCATCAGTCACACTAGATGTAAAAGTCATAAAATTACTCTTATCCTGAGGAGACTCATCAGAAGTATAGCCACCTTATGAATCACTAAGTGAAGATGCCATAACTCTCATGTCCTTGGACTTTAGGTATGTGGGGACATTCAGACCTAATATGCTTATACCCTTCACATTCATGGGATTGGATAGCCCAAGATTTGCTATCATTTTCCTCTCTAGACTCCCGATGAACATTAAAAAGTACATTTTTATTAAAAAAAATTAATCATTTTACATTTGTAGTTTTATTAATCCTCTTCATTTAGCACATTTGTAAAATAATAATTAAATTTATGTTTTATATATTTATTATGATTTTTATTTCTTTTATATGTGAAGTTATACTTTAGATGCATAATTAAAAAAATGGACGTGACGTTTGGATTTTGGAGGCCAAAAACTTAAAAATGCTTTCTAACAGTGTACAATTTCAGAAATACCAACTTTACGTAATTTTCGTATTTTGGCCATAACATTTTACTTCTATATCAGATTGAGGCGATTCCAATTCCAGATGAAAGAAGACTCAAATATCTACAACTTTGTTATTTGCAAGATTTTCTAGTTCTGAAGTTTTCAAGGCCGAAATTGATGAAAACTTCAAAGTGTGTTATATGTAATTATTGAAGACAAAAACAAGAAAAAAAAAAGAATATATATATTGGTGGTTCCCTTGAATAATGCAATTTGCAATTGCAAATTGCATGATTCAATTGTATGTAAAGAGGTGCTCCGCACCTCATTTCTTCAGCCCGAATTCCATAGTTTTCTCTGAAAATTTGTGGAGTTTCAGCTCTTGTGTATTTTATTTTTTTAAAGCTTTCTTGTAATTTTTTTTCTTTCAGTAATAAAATTATGTGTGTTTTTATTCAAATCATGAGTAGCTAATTTCGTTATGTTGGGGTAAATGGTGAAGCTTTTAATATGAAAATATAGATTAATCTCACTTATATTATAATATATAAATTGTAATATATTGATTAATATTTTATTTAAATTTGGAGTAATTATTGACAAACTTTGTTACCGTCTATATAGC